>SJYQ01095718.1:0-36606 GCA_006410935.1 Redunca redunca
TAACGTTGACAGAACCACTTTGAGCAACGCAATCAGGTGACTTTGCTCCAGGATAAGCCCCCTCCGAAACTGCCCAATTTTACAAAAGGGTACCCTAGACCTGTTCTGATTGGATCACTAGACATTGTGTCTTTTCGGTTGCATTTTATTTTTTGGCCAAATGTGTGGTACATTTTAGATATGGTTCATGTTTGATCTGTGGGTCAGATGGCCAGCCTGAATGGACAGATATCTTTAAATGAACGGAAAATAGCTATCAGTGGGGTGTGGAACTAAACTCCTTACCATGACACAGTTGTATCTAGGGTGAGATCAGTTCTCAGAGGTACTATCTCTGTTTAGTACCAAGTAGAAGGCAGGTAATTCAGAAAGGTTTGGTAAATAACCAGATCGAGTTAATACATAGGATCAGAGCAGAGAAGGAAACTTGATTCCATCTATTCTGGTTATCTAATGCTGTTACTAGCCACCCAAAACTTCCTGGCTAAAAAAAAGAAAAAAAATATATTTTGCTCAGTAATCTGTAACGTGGACAGGACTTGGTAGGGAAGTTTGTTTCTGTTCTCCTTGGCATCAGTTGAGGGTAGCTGGAATGGGGGTAGAGAACCTCTTCCAAGAAGCTTACTCAAATTAGTATTAGCTGCAACAGCTCAGTTGTGGATGTTGAACAGAGGACCTGAGGGGTAGGGGGCTGTCTCAGTTCTTCTCCATGGATATTCTCATGGATATCTGGGTTTTCCCACACCATGGGGGGTAGGTCCAAGAATATTTCAAGAGACAGGAAGTGGAAGCTGCCAGTCACTCAACCACCTGAGACCAGAAACTGGCTCAATATTTTCAGTCTCTGCTTGGCTATATCCCTAGGTCCTACTTTCTCCTTTTTTTTATTAATGTTACTCCTTCAGTGAGATTTCTCTCCTTCCCCTCATCTAAATTAGGTTATCCTTGCTCTTTCTCAAAGCACTCAACAAGTTATTACAATAAGGAAAAACATAGTTTTCTCCCCACTACCAGACGTCAGCTCCACAAACAGATCTGTTTTTGTATACCACATAGTTGCAGTGCCCAAGATACATTAGGTGTCCAATAAAGGTTTGCTGGATGAGTAAGTGATTAACCTTGCTTCTGAATTCTAATACTTGATTCTATCCTAACCTGGAAAGGATAAACCTGAGTATCCTGGAACCTTAGCAGCAGGCACCAATGAAAGCTGTGAAATCTTAAGTCAAAAAAGGCAACAAATGTTTTATTTATTCAATGCAAATTACTGTATTTACCACAAGCTAAAGAAGAGAACACATATATATATATATTTATATATATATTTGAATTTATGGAAGACTAAAGACATGGAAAAAATCCAGCACCCCAACAAGTACAGCCAAGAAGGAAATCAGCTCTGTAATAGGATGATTTAATGAACTACAAACAAGAAAGGGTAGGGAAGGAAGAAAAAAATGTGCATTGAATTTAAGACATTGTAAAACTGAGAAGACATATTTACTATTCAAGTATAAACTCAGTAAGGACTTGGCATAAATTGAAAGGCAGCTGCTGAGGTACACCATTATAAAATAAGTTCTATGAATTTACAATTCTACCTTCCAATTTTCTGGGAGAAAAAACCAAACTCTTGAAGGTCTTCACCAGAGACCCTGAGAGGGAATAACACTTTTGATGAAGACATAGTCAACAATCCATGACTGAATTTACTATTCAAAAACATGTATTTATTTTAAACAATAGGAATACGTGCTCTCAGACTGTCCTCTAAGAGTTTTTGAGACTATTAGTTCAAGAGTTTCAAAGTATATTACTTCCAAAAACAATGCTGATTTTAAAAAATTATTTTAAACAAAAACCAAAAAGACCTGATTTGATGGTACCTTAAAAATACCCTAAATACCAATTTTTCTCCAGTCTAACATTGCAATTAATTTAAGAATTCCTCCTGCATTGTTAAAACATTTTCCTCACAAAATGTGGATACTGAAATTGGATAGAAACATCATGAATGTGAAAATACCACCAATTTTCTGCAGTTAAAAAAAAAAAAAAACACTAGAATGTTCTTTGGGATCACTGAAATATCAAAAATTGGGTTTTTTGTCTGCAGTCTGCGCAGCTTCTTTCAGGCCCTCCATGTTGCCTGTAGTATTGACCTGTGGGATCCTGGTTTTACAGCCTCAAGTCTTGCAGTGCAGTATCCATGCTTAAGATGCCAGTGGCTCTCTAACCAATGGGAAGTTATGCTTAACCCAGAAATGCTATCATTTACTTCTCCATAATGACTTTTGCCCAGAATAAAAACTTTAGAATATGAGACAAAACATCCTGTGTTACACAATCAAATGAACCCAACCCGGAGAAATCCAGTGTGGTTTCAAGCACTCGAGGGCATTGTCTCCTACAGCTTTTCATGGAATTACCACAGGCCCAGCTACTGGCATTCAGCTTTCCTTGGCCTTAAAAGGAGTTTCTCAGGGCTGGCAGGTTGGGTTAGATTCTAGGAGAATTTTGTCTTTGATAAACTATAATTTTTTTTAGCATAAAATCTGGCCATGGCTATAAGTTTCAATGTGCATACAACTGATTAGAGATTTTTTTCTTTGTTTTTCTTTTCAACATTGGCTGGAATTGAGTAGAAATAAGTCCATGAGGCCCCTTCACGTGTGTCATGAGATATGAGAAATCTGTCTGACTCTAGTCACTATTTCTTTCCGACACAATGGGCATGTCTCCAGTTGCAAGGCACAATCCATGCACAGATCACTGAGGAGAAAGACAAAGATACCAGTTAGGTCAGTTCTTCAAAAAGTCAGACTGATGATGTGCTGACTCAATGGAGCATGTTAACTGAAAGGGTAATAATCACACATGGCTGAAACATTAAGTAAATATATAAACAGTAAGTCTCTCTTCCACTTCTGACCTTCAATCTTCCTCTTCTGAGGAATAAGTTAAAAGTCTGGATATATACAGCCTATGCATAGAGATGTGTATCTGTAGGTAGAAATACAATGCTATTTTTCCCCCCCAGACAGCTAGCTATCTGTCCCATTATAATTTGTTGAACAGTCTATCTTTCACCAGATTTGACATAATGTCTATTTTCTTTATAAGTAGTTCTACTTTTGGGCTTCTATTACTGTGTCACTCTTTTCATATATTGGGACAAAACTATTAACTTTTTTTCCCCCCCTAAAGGTGGCATTTTACACATATTCTTTCTCACCCTGTTTTTTTTTTTTTTTAAATTTATTTATTTTTGGCTACACTGGGTCTTTGATGTTATGTGCTGACAGCAGGCATCCTTGTCTGGTCCCTAGCATCTCTTGGAAGGCTTCCAGTGTGTCCCCCTTAAAAAGATGCTTGTGTTTGAGATATATATATTTTTTTATATTGTAAAGGAAGTAGCCATCCATCCTTAATTTATATTTTTATTTTCTATCTCCATTTCTTTTTTGTAGTAGTCATTCATTTGAGGTGGATATTGAATTTTTAGCATTTTTGCAGAAAAAGTATTAATTTTCTGCTCCACTGTCCCTTGGCCTATTTGAGAAATTACATTTGAGTAAATACATTTGAGAAATTACACTGATTTCCTATGTTGCACTAACCTTGCATTCCTGAAATAAACCTCTCTTGGTTGTGTTGCTGGGTGCTAGTTGCTGATAATTTAGGATTTTTAGGTTTATATTCATTCATTCATTTTTGTGTTTCATCAGCTTTTTGTGTGACTAACATGCAGGCTTTGTAAAAAGATTGTGACTTTGCTATTTTCTCTGTGGTCTGAGAAGTTTATATAGAACCCATCCATTCCCTCAAAGTTTGAAAGAACATACTTTTGAAACCACCTGGGCTTTCTGTGGGGAAGGCAAAGGGGGAAAATCATCTCAATTTCTTTCATGGTATTAATAGTAGGAATGTTTAGATTTTCAGTCTCTATTCTAGGGGGTGGCACATGTCATTCAGTTTAGCCAGATTTCCTTTCTTAACCTCTACTCAACGGAACTGTTGTTGCTTAAAGTGGAGCTGGACTTTCTTATAATTCTTTTAATTTCCTCTTCCAACTTTGTTCTGGATATGTCTAGTGTGGAGACTGTGGTCATACTTAAGATACTTGATTCTAAGTTTTTAGATTTCAGTCCTCTTTCATGAGCACTTATTGTGTGCCAAACCACCAATAAGGGCCAGAGTGCTCAAAGAAGAATAAGTCCAGATCCTGAGGAGTTCTGGGCTACAGAGCTGATACAGGGAGACCTGGTAGCTAAAGCTATGTGAAGAATAAGAGCAAGGCAGTGTATGGGATAGGCTGAATTACAGAGAGCTGGTCTGGAACACTGGGATAGAGGAACTGCTCGTATATAATCAGCACACATGCCTGGGCCAGGCCAAGGTCAGCACACTGCCCAGCTCCTCTTTCTCCTTCTAACCTTAGTTGCGAGGCCTTTTTAGGGGACTGTTTTACTTGCTACTCTTGCTGATGTTTAGACACTCTATTCTATAGGATCCAGGCTGTCCTCGTTTCCTACAACTGCAGAGTGGTTAGATGGTAGGATGCTGCCCTCTCAATGCTGAGGAGGGTAAAGAGTAAGTACATGAGAAGTCTCTAAAACTAAAAGGGATTTCCTTAAGAGACCTGTAATTAGCATTAAGTCTTTTACATTTTGGAATGAAAAATGTGTTAAAAATAAAGTAGTGAGTAAACAAAGTAAAACAAAACGAAAACATGGGTCTTCTATATCAAGCAGATTCTTCTTTTTCAGGTACTTTCTGGAAGACAGACTTGGCAAACTCTGAAACCTCCTTCAGCCCACTTTGGATATTATGAACCTTGATGAACAGCTAGGGAACTGGTAACACTGTAAAAGCAATTCAAGAACAGGTAGAACTTTGTCTAATGTAATGTACACAAGAGGAAATGGCCAAACAAACCCTCTGACCTGTGTCCACATGGCTTCAGTTGCGTGTCTGCTACCTCATCGCAACACAGGGAGCAGCAGTTTTCCCGGATACTGACTTGCTTCAACAGAGCAAGACGCCTGTGCCTGAGTAGAACACACAGTTGGAAGTTCATTTTATCAACAAATAAATGAGCAGCGATGCATATGAAATGCCTTGAAAATGCTCTGTACATGGGAGTCTACCATGTATTCCCTAAGCTCTATTCAGTAAAGTTTTCACACAAGACATCTCATTTCAATCTTACAGTGATTTTCTAAAACAGAGAATGAAGGAGGCTGGTCATTCTCATCTTACCTGGTGGCTCAGCTGGTAAAGTATAACACATACACAGAAGTAAACTGCTTTCCTGAGTTCTGTGGTGGGAGCTCTAGCAAATTAATCAAACCAAAGGTGGAGGGCATGGGAGCCTCCAGTTACAGTGAGTTGGTCATGACCTGGACTTGTGACTGGCACATAAAGTGGGAGGAAAGGGCAGTCCTGCAGGACTAAACCCTTCTCCAGGCGGGGTCTGAAGCTATTTTCAGGTAGACGGTGTCAGAATCAAGTTCACTGCTCAGTGGTACTGGAAAACACATGTCAGACCATTCTAGTAGCAGGAAGAGTTGTGAAAGCAGAACTTTCTAGTGCAAAGACCCTGGGGCTACAGTAGCAGACTTGGTCTGTTTCAGGAGCAGCAAGGAGGCCAGGATGGCTGAAGTATCAGGAGCACAGGGGAGAATGCAAGAGGTCTAAAAAGTAGTGGAAGAGAGGAGGGGACAAATCCTACAGCGTCTGCTGAGATTCAAGCTTT
The DNA here is from genome assembly GCA_006410935.1 of Redunca redunca. Classification (NCBI taxonomy): domain Eukaryota; kingdom Metazoa; phylum Chordata; class Mammalia; order Artiodactyla; family Bovidae; genus Redunca; species Redunca redunca. The sequence continues at coordinate 5,759 of SJYQ01095718.1, forward strand.
TACCTTAAGTGAAAGAGGAAGCCACTGGAGTCTGATGAGCAGAGAAGTGCATGATCTGATTTATATTGTAACAATCATTCTGGAGGCTGTGCTGAACAGACTGAAGGGGTTAAGGTGGGAACAGGGAGACTAGTTTGAGGGCAGGAACAACCCAGGTGGGAAATTGGAGGTTTTAGCCATGGTGGGAGCAGGGAGAGGGAACAGAAGTTGTTGGCTGGGATATATTCTCAAAGTACAGCCCATAGCATTTGCTGAACAATCCGTCGTAGAAGTGGCAGGAACTCATACTCTGCCTTGTCAGGGATCCTCTAGGACTACAGCCAGGGAAACAGAATCAACAATGGAGCTATTAACAGAGAAAACTGTAAGAGAAGCAGGTGGCTGTGAGTGGATGACTATTGTAGCTGAGGGGTGGGTGTGTATATATATACATGGTGTATATGTATATATATATATATATATATGGTGCTTTACTGTGCTATTCTTTTTTCTTTCATGTGTATTTGAAATTTTCCATAATAAAAAGTTGAAGAAAAAGAATGAATGGAAGAAAAGGTAGAGACAGAGAGGATTTACAATATGGAACACTTTACAAAATGCCAAGTAGAAACAGGGCCCTGATCTTCTACCCTGAAGTCAGAAAAGAATACTATTCCTATGAGTAAAACAGGAAACTCTGGCATTAAAGAGGTCATTCAGTTAGTCTCTGACAACTTCTGTCTTGGTGTCACTGTCACAGAAAACAAAATTCCAATGCAGCGCAGGACTGCCAAGCTGGTAACTCTGTTCTTATCCAAGGCAGACTGCACTTTGGGTGCCAAGATCTTAGTGTACTGAGACGGTACACAGAAACCGCCCATAAAAGATGACTTTGTGACAGTTGTTGCCTATTGCCATCTGACTTTTGGAAAGTTTAATTCTGCAGGGGTGGTTAACTAAATGCTGAAGCACTTTTAACTAAGGTCAGCTTCCAGGGGAACACTTAGACGGATCAGTTGGAACTTTCAGGGTGTAGGTGAGAAGACAGACCTGTTTATGGACCACATCCAAGAAAGACAGGCTATGTAACAAAGTGACGGGGTATGTATGACAGATGAGACAGGTGTTACTTCACACTTTCACCAGGAGGAATTTAAAGTTTAGAATCCCTGTCAGGCGCTAAGACAAGATGAAGAGGGGTTCTCAGAATGAACCTCAGATCTCTGAGCTGGGAAATAATGGCCCTTCAGTTCTTGGGATGTTACAGAGGCTCTCTTGCAGCAGGCAGGGGTGTCATCACTCCGTGACATTTTCTGGTTCATCTGGAAACTGCTGAGCCACTCTCAACCTTTGGGACACTGAGTCCAAGGTGAAGTACAGCCCAGAAGGGCTTGTTACAGACCTGCTTTTTAAGCCAGAACAGGAGCTAGGATTACATTGTTACGTTATAGACACCCTTAAGGGCACAACAGGCCAACACTGCTGATTCCTTACCTTGGCAAAATTATTTTCTCTTCAGCTGTGAGGAAGGCGTAGTCATTAAAAGTGCTAAATTTCATAGACGGTGGATATTTGAATGGTTTTGCTCCAAAATTGAACTCACATTGTTGATATGACATGAAACTGGCTGCTGCAAAAAATCCAGATCTACAAATAAAAATTAGTAGAGATCAAGAGAATTCATAAAAACAAAGTGAAGGTCATACACAAAGTGGTCTTCAGAAATAAGCTGGAATAAGAAGTAAGTCAGAATAAGTCGTACCCCAGCAGAAAGAAGGGTGGCAATATGTTTACTAAACTAGAAAGGACTATAAACCAGAGAATATCCGGCTCTTATCTTCCTATATCAAACTCTGGGAGAGTTCTAGGTATGATCAAATGAGTCCCCAATTACTTGAAGTATAGTGATTTCTCACACAACTGACTATATAAATGGACAGTCTTTTTTTCCTAGAGAAAAGGACATTCCATGCATCTACTTGAATTTTTGATTGAGAGAAGGTACTTACACAGTAGATGAAAAGACTTGCTTCTCAGGAGGCAGCTGGTTGCCATTTAAAAAGAAGATCATTTGCTTTTCATTCAAGTCTAACAGAAATCCTACTGTGTCTCCTAAAGGATGAAGTGGAACACTGTTAGGATGGGAAGATTCTGCTGTCTCAAGGGTTTTGATATCATTGTATTAAGTCTGTTTTTATAGCCATATATTCAACATATTCTTCTTGCTTCTTCTGCAACTGATCTGACCCCTTTACATCAATGTTTGGAAAGGAAAATGCTGCCAATTAATCTATGAAAAGTCATCAATTGTAAGATGCATCCCAGTTTCAAAGATGTGAAATGTGGGGGCAATGTGCATTTTTGGACCAGTAAAACATGGTAAGATCAAAATCATGAACTTTGCTTCTCTGATAAGATTTAAAATTCTCTGAGAGGGAATTCCCTGGTGGTCCAGTGGTTAGGACTCTGTACTTCCAATGCCAAAGGCAAGGGTTCAATCACTAGTTAGACAACTAAGATCCCTCCTACAAGACTGCATGGCCAAAAAAGAAAAAAATTTTTTCCAGAGGTTCCATCTGCTACCATATGACTCTATGTCTTCAGAACAAGGTGGGGCGTACCAGGAGTCCCCCTGAGAATACCACCCTTGGTGCTATGGTGTGAGGCAGAAAAGCCCTGTTTCACTGTATTTTAGTTGGGGGTAAAAAGACTCACTCATCTTAAATCCTTTGGTCTAAGTGTTGGACAAATCAACTGTGTGGTTCTAACTGTGCTGGTTTGAATCTTTCATTAATAAATGTTTTCATGGGTATAAGGCCTTGGCTACAGCAAGCCAGATGGAATACAAATTGAATGGGGCAAAAAAGATGAGGCTGTTGATAAGATGTATTCTTGTGTAAAATCCTCGTGCTTTGACTCAGAGTGCTGGTAGCCTCTACCCCTGCAGTGTCCTGAGCCTGATATTTGGAGAGCTGAGGCTGGGCAGATGTTTTTGAGGCCAAGAGTGCTCAAGTCAGCCTGAAAAGTTGCATCTAGAGGGGCCCAGAATGTGTCCACTGAATAGTGCCAATGCTATGAAGAAAATCTCATTTTATTGGCATTACAATTTCAGTGTCCTTTTAATATCTCCACAGCTGCTCTAAGACATATACCCAGAGAGGAAAGTGGAATTCATATTAATCTGAAGAAGCATATGAATCTTAATTCATATTAATCTTAATTAATAATTTCCCCACTAAATTAAGAATTTTATAGTCTGAAATGTTTTGCTGAAGGAAGGGCTCCATCAGAGGTGAGTATCAGGAGAGTACTGTTCACACCCATGATAGGGGATACAAATGCTAATACCCCTTCCCACACTTAATCTTCTTCCATCAAAAGATTTTTTAAAATTAATTAATTTTAATTGGAGGCTAATTACTTTACAATATTGTAGTGGTTTTTGCCATACATTGACATGAATCAGCCATGGGTGTACATCTGTTCCCCATCCTGAACCTCCCTCCCACCTAACATCCTATCCCTCAGGGTCATCCAAAACATTTTAAAGCCTAACATAATGAATGCCTTGTCAGAACCAGATGTCTTAACCTAGTTGATAAATTCATGATGGAGAGGAATGTGTACCTTCTTTCCAGCAGGGGTGTAGGTGCGGCTTACTTCTGGCGTTGTACCAAATCAGCTGTCGGCAGCCGTCGTATGCACAGGAGTATTCATCGTCCCCGATGCCATAGCCTTCCTGGAGGGAGAGGGCCTAGAGATTAGTGAGGCTCTGCCTGCTGTGTTCTGGGAAAAGTAAGTGTGTCTTTTACAACCATTAAGCTGGTGGCTGGAATTCTAAGCTTTCTAGATGAAGGGAGAGAGCCTATTACAGTTCTTAGAAGGTACCAAAATTTTGACATGGAGTCAGAAGAGTATGACCTCACCAACAAATTATTTCCCAAGTTCACATCTGTTACTTTATTTAATTCTCACGAACCATCTTGAGGCTGGGAGTATTGTATTCCATTTTAAGAAGAAATAAAGTCTCAGAGAGGTCAACCAACTTGCCCAAGAACACATTACTAGAAAAGTCAAGTTTGGACCTTGGGATTTTCTGATTCCAAGGCTGGTGTGGGCAAATACCTTTTTTGCCTGTAGTACACTTCAAAACACCCCTTACTCAGAGATGTTAAATCTAGGTACAACAGAGAGGGTATTGTGGGTTATTAGCAAACAGGTATTCTGAGATATCTGAACATTATATAGGTTCTTGGCAACTTCTTTTATTACTTATTGCCTTTTAATTATTTAATAATTACTTTATTGTAATTTGAGATCTTAAGAAATTATTTTGAGCAGTTTTAAGAAAAAAATAGAATGAAGAGAGGAAACATGCAGACCAGACAACTGCTATCTTTAAGGCTCAATGGTGAAAGATTCTAGTAGAGAAGGCCACTGAAAATGTTGGCCAGATCCAAGTAAGACTTCAGATCCTGGGGATGGTCTGCTTATTCTGTGCGATAATACAATCACAAGACAGACTGCAACAAGGGCTCCAACACACTTCTTGACTACTTGGACCACAACATACTGAATTCGGATGTGTGTTCTCCAAAGTGAGAATTAGTTGTTCCGAATGCACTGCTCAGACTACTCAAAGGTTAAATATTCTGCTGTGTAAATTCTCAGCAGAATATTCACCAGTCTATTATTAACAGAAAGAATGCCTTGCTATCCCTTTCAAAGCCTGAACAAGTAAGTTAAAAAAAAACTGTAACGATAAACAAGATAACTATTCTGTAGGTGACCTGAACAAGACCTACCCTTTAGCTTCTCAGATTAATGATCTATCTCCAAGTCTAACAGTTGATCATCTTTTCAACAGCAAAGCCCAATCAGTAAGAGTTAAAATAAGAGGCACCATGAATGGACTTCAAATCTTTAGAAACTGGGTGTGTCCTAGGAAAGACTAATTCCACAAAGCCACACCATGTCTGTACAGGCAAAAAGATTCAGAATCACCAGAACAATGTCCATAGGAAGCAAAGTTTTAAGTATAGTAACAATATGAAAATGCTGTATTGGGGGAAAGATAGATAAGACTTCATCAATTTTTAACCAACCAGTACTTAAGTCAGGGAAAAATGTTTTATTTTTTAAGGAAAGAAATTAAGTCTATCAAGCAATCTGGAGGGATAAGAAAATAGTATTCTAAGTTTCTTGAGAAGCCAAAGTTTTTGCAACTATATGGCAGAAATTAGTTTCACTCACGAGATAAAATGATCCAGCTTCACTGGCCATTAAAAAGAAACTCTGCAACGTTCAGCCTCATATATGCTACTCTCAGACCTATTAGGAGATACACAATTTATAAAACTTTCTCCCAAGAGAAGTCCATATTTCTTCTAGTCTTGGGACAAATTTTTACTTCCAAATGAGACAACTAGCTAATTCTTGGAGATTATCCCCATTTTCAAATGCAAAGAATACAATTATTGAAGAATAGGAAGGGGAATGAACTCAAGTCCTAGTTTCTTTTTGTCCCAGTCTTAGTTTCAGTTTTCTTGCCTGTGAAATGGAAATTATAACAGTAAAAACTGTTGTGGGAATCAGATGTTAAGCTTTAAAATGAAGTGCTCTGGAAATTAAGATTTTTTAAGTCCTAAAAAAATCATCTTAAGGACATCATTTGGAGCAGACTATCTGTGTAATTGATACTACTTTCTTTAAATCAGTGCCCAAGTTGGGCACTAGCAGACTAACTAGCATTGTTCTCCAGAACCACTTATTTTTGACTACATGGTGCCACCAAAAAAGCCTCATTCATCCAGGTTTTAATTAAGGCCTAGTCAACTAGAAGGCCCTGCAAAGGGAAGGTTCCCAACAAAAGCAATGGCAGTTTAGGGTCCAGTTTTCCATCCTGGACAAAAATCCAGACCTGCCCTTTCCATGGGCCCTCTTCCTCTAATCTGTCTCTTTACAGTGAGCAGTTTAGTAAAATGTCATGAACAATTCCAGGATGCTGTATAGCCTTGCTGAAAGGGCGCTTTAGAAACTATCCTTATGGCAGGCAAAGTTTAGTTTGACTTTGTTGGGTCACTTTTAACTTTACAATATTGTATTGGTTCTGCCACATATCAACATGAATCCGCCACGGATGTACACGTTGTTCCCCATCCTGAACCCCCCTCCCACCGCCCTCCCCATACCATCCCTCTGGGTCATTCCAGTGCACCAGCCCCGAGCATCCTGTATCCTGCATCGAACCTGGACTGGCGATTTGTTTCTTATATGATATTACACGTTTCAATGCCATTCTCTCAAATCATTCCACCCTCTCCTTCTCCCACAGAGTCCAAAAGACTGTTCTATAGATCTGTGTCTCTTTTGCTGTCTCGCGTACAGGGTTATCGTTACCATCTTTCTAAATTCCATATATATGCGTTAGTATACTATATTAGTGTTTTTCTTTCTGGCTTACTTCACTCTGTGTAATAGGCTCGTTTCACCCACCTCATTAGAACTGATTCAGACTTATTCTTTTTAATGACTAATACTCCATTGTGTATATGTACCACAGCTTTCTTATCCATTCGTCTGCTGATGGACATCTAGGTTGCTTCCATGTCCTGGCTATTATAAACAGTGCTGCGATGAACATTGGGGAACACGTGTCTCTTCCAATTCTGGTTTCCTCGGTGTATATGCCCAGCAGTGAGATTGCTGGATCATAAGGCAGTTCTATTTCCAGTTTTTTAAGGAATCTCCACGCTGTTCTCCATAGTGGCTGTACTAGTTTGCATTCCCACCAATAATGTAAGAGGGTTCCCTTTTCTCCACACCCTCTCCAGCATTTATTGCTTGTAGACTTTTGGATAGCAGCCATTTTGGATCACTTCTAAAACCCATCCTAAAACCTTACATATGGGATGGGAGGCTATATTATTTATTTATTTTTAATTGGAGGGTAAGAGGCTATTCTAGTCAAGGCTATGGTTTTTCCAGTGGTCATGTATGGATGTGAGAGTTGAACTATAAAGAAAGCTGAGCGCTGAAGAATTGATGCTTTTGAACTGTGGTGTTGTAGACTCTTGAGAGTCCCTTGGACTGCAAGGAGATCCAACCAGTCCACCCTAAAGGAAATCAGTCCTGGGTGTTCATTGGAAGGACTAATGTTGAAGCTGAAACTCCAATACTTTGGCCACCTGATGAAAAGAGCTGACTCATTTGAAAAGACTCTGATGCTGGGAAAGATTGAGGCCAGGAGGAGAAGGGGACGACAGAGGATGAGATGGCTGGATGGCATCACCGACTCAATGCACATGGGTTTGGGTGAACTCCGGGAGTTGGTGATGGACAGGGAGGCCTGGAGTGCTATGGTTCATGGGGTTGCAAAGAGTCGGACACGACTGAGCGACTGAACTGAAGAGGCTATTATTTATTTTTATTTATTTATTGTTTTCTTTTTGGCTCTGCTGGGTCTTTGCTGCTGAGCGAGGGCTATTTCTAGTTGCGGTGAGCAGGCTTCTCATTGCAGTGGCTTCTCTTGTTGCAGAGCATGGGCTCTAGGGCACGCAGGCTTCAGTAGCTGTAGCATGTGGGTTCAGCTGCGGTTCCTGGGCTCTAAGAGCACAGACTCAACAGTTGTGGCACTTGGGCGTAGCTGCCCCATGGCATGTAGAATCTCTGGGACCAGGGATTAAATCCATGTCCCCTGTACCAGCAGGTGCATTCTTAACCACTGGATCACCAGGGTAGTCCCAGATAAGAGGTCATTATTTAGATTAATGACAAAAATAAGTCTAAGGGTATTTTCCCAGCTCAAAGGGTAAAAATCATATGGCCACAAAATGTTCCTGATCAAAACTGGATTAATTCCAAAGAGTTTATACTATGACTATGAGAAGGAAGCTGATTGGGTTAGACATTAGAAAGGTATAAAGAGGCAAGAAATGAACACCTGAGGGAAAGGGAAGAATCCTAACCTCTCGCACTCAAGTAGAAGTGGTCCAACTCTGCTTCCTCTACTGGATTTAATCTCCCCTTATATCTGATAGCTTTCTGTAACAAAAGATAAATACTAAATGTTGAAAACAAATATGCCTACAAATTACAAGATAAAGGTAAAATGAGAGGGGTCAAGCCAACATTTGGGATTTCATGAAAGGAACAGAATTCCTACAAAGTTCCTAAAGCTTAAATGCAAGATAAAAACCATCACTGATAACAATATAAAAACTGAGCCAAAGATGTGGCTGGGGCCGGAGCAGAGCCTAAAAAGGAAAAAGAACACATGTAACCTCTGGGTGGAAAATTAACATGAACTTAAAACTTGAGGGGAAAAAAATAGCTGAGGTTCACTTGTGTTTTCCTATTTCTGAATCAGTTTATAAACCCGATGTTGCAGATTTGGCACCATGTGGTTCAGCCCAAGGAATGATTACTGGGCAAACCTACCTGAAAAATGAGTATGCACCACCCACTTGCCAAAATCACCCGCTGCTGCCCGCATCTGCCCAGGTCTCCACAGTACTCACGTGGTTGAGGAACTTGCTGTCCCGTGTGGCCCAGCCGATCTGCATGACACCAGAAGTGACCACAGTAACTTCATAGTACCACACCCCAGCGTCCACACAAAAGGTGCAACGCACACTTTCGAAAGAAGAGGCATCGCAGCGAGCCTGGAAAAATCAAAGGGCAGGGCAGCCCACCATCAATACCTGAAGACCACCAGAGATAACACACCGCTCAGAAGGTGGAATCTATCCTTTCTCATTACAGCTCCTGCTGGACTGCTGTCTCCTTCTCTGTGCATCCTCACTGACAAAATATACAAAACTGAAGGAAGGATGCTATTTTACAGTTTAGTTTCCATGGAGTTCCAGATTGAAAGGACTAGAAGACCTCAAAGTAAGAATTAGTGAAGGCTACTGGCTTCATTTTGAATTACTTACAGAGTTTTGCTCTCATAGTAGAATCTTTTACAAATGCATAAACACTGCCTTAACCTGTTACTTGTTAGGGAGGGAGATGAGGGAGAGGATATTGAAGGGTATAAGATGGAGTACCTAAAAATAAGCTAAAGCAGAAAACTATATAAAGCATTTGGTAAGATGTAAGATCAAAGGGCTGTCTGCAGCCATTCTTCAAACAGCTCTTTAATCTTGACATGTCTAGTGCCTAAAGCAGCTGTATATAAGCAGCTCTTTCATTAACCTTCACCACCCGCCCCCAATCAGCAACATTTCTAACATGCAGGGAGAAGGTAAAGCGCTAGATTGAATATAACTGGTTATACAGGGATTAAAAAAGAAAGGGCCTCTTTTAGAAATACTAGTCTTTGTACCTTTAACTGCATAAAATAGAGATTAAGTCAGACATTTAAACAAGTCAATAAACATTATAGCACTTACTATATGTATAGGATCATGTGAGATAGGAAAGAGTATATAATATCTCAGACACTCTCTCTTCTACCACTTCTACCTCTAACCACTCTCTGAGTATGTAGTAAACTTCCATCTATTTTGCAAGGATTGCTTTTGTTCAGAGTCAGGGCATGAAAATGAAAACAAGATTTTCTCCCTAGAATGGTCCATCTATGGAAACTTTACCTCCAAGCCATGAGGCGAGATCTTCAGGTACTCGCTGACATCGTTGCTATTCAGCATGGCCTTAATGCTATTCAAGTCCACTTTCTCATAGGTCAGCTGCCTACCCTCTTTTAAAACTGCAAAAGAAGAAGTAGGCACGTTTCTAAGGCAGGCTATTGTGGAAAAACTGTTGTCATCGCTGGCTGCCACTCTTGTTAATAAGTGGAGGTGCTCAAAAATGGCAGAATCGGTAGACATAACCTTAGCTTTGGGTTAAGCTAACCTTAGCTTAGCTTATGGCTGTATGAAGATTAATTAAGCAAATTAGTAAAGGCAGCATAGGTAGGTTTATATTTCTGACCTTACAGTCATTCTTTTGCATGCAGCAAAATCCAAATGGTACTTTTTCAGAATTATTCTTTAACTGGCACTACACAGGCTGTGCACTGAGCTGTTCCCCACAGTGTTTCGGTAGAAGCAGGGGGGATTGTGCTAACTATGGGTGGGGGAATTGAGGACAGAGCAGTAGTCTAGTTTTAGTTCTTGCAGCCTTTGGAGGAGAAAAATAGTTGGGAGCAACTCTCAAGGTATAGCTTTGATTTGAGTTTTGAAGAGCAATGCTGGGACAGGGAGAAGAGTGAAGAGAGGGAATTCCAAATGAGAGGAACAGGCCCAGAGATAGGAGTGACTGGGAACTGCTTCTAAGACAGTGAAGAGAGTCTGTGTTGGGAAGAGTTGGATTACACAATAGCATCTGATTGGTGGCCTGGATGCAGCAGGAAACAGGAGACCAATAACAATGTCTGAATAGGAGAGCACTGCAATTAGAAGCATTCCTTCCATCTAATTGTCTGAAGAGTCCCTAGGATTCGCTAACAGTAGAATATAGCCAACCTATCAGTAGAGGACTTTATAAGGAAAAACTCACACTGTCACAAATGAAGACCAGTGATCCTATTTAAGAAGCGGATGTGGAAATGAAAACAGGCATTTTAATACAGGATAACTCTTACGGAGATACTTACAGAGATTGTCTAAACTCCATTGGGCACAGAAACCAACTTGACGTTTCAGATAATCAGGATCATCAGTCCAGGACTCCAATGTGACAAGCCGGTCACTAATACTGGATTCAGAAATAGTCAATTTATTTTCACCTGTTTGGGAAGACATAAACCTTAAATTAACCATGGAAGAGTAGGAGCATTTGCTGGGTAGATTGATGGAGGGAAGGAATACAGAGAGACAATTAGAGAATTTCGAAACTATACTAATGACAAAGCCCAAGAGCTCTATTTTCTAGAAGGTAGCAATACCATCACTAAATTTTCTAGTTATAAAAAGTGGCTAATCACAGTCACCAATTTTGATTCTTTAGGTGAGAAAACTATTGCCTTTGTCACATTATAGACCTTGAGATGTTTATCTAGACAAATCAGAATGTATGCATGTTACTTCAGAGAAGGCAATGGCACCCCATTCCAATACTCTTGCCTGGAAAACCGCATGGATGGAGGAGCCTGGTAGGCTACAGTCCATGGGGTCGCTGAGAGTCAGACACGACTGTGCAACTTCACTCTCACTTTCCACTTTCATGCATTGGAGAAGGAAATGGCAACCCACTCCAGGGTTCTTGCTTGGAGAATCCCAGGGACGGTGGAGCCTGGTGGGCTGCCGTCTATGGGGTCGCACAGAGTCGGACACAACTGAAGCAGCAGCAGCAGCATGTTATTTATTTAGCTGCACAACTTGCAGAAGTTTAGTTCCCCAACCAGAGATTGAACCTAGGGCCACGGCAGTGAAAGCCTAGAATCCTAACCACTAGGCCACCAGGGAACTCCCCAGAACGTGGGCATATCTGACGGGGTTCAAAGGCGGCAGCTCATTCAGTAACTAAGAAAAATTAACATTTTTAACAGGCAATATAGATCATTAGTGCAAGAAGTCACTATACCTACTTGTCTGTGCAAACTTTTCCAGTGCGATAAGTGCAAAAAGCATGACTGTGGGGTGGGACTGTAATTTCTGAAAGACAACAAAAGATAAATATATATATACATACACATATATATATATCATTGCCCTTCTGGGGTGACAATTTCCTCTTCTTACCCATTGTGTGCTAGACTTTTTTTTTGGAGCAGTCATCAAAGTTTTACTCATTCAAGTCCTTGATTATCCACTTGCTACTACTGTTAGTAACTGACCACAATAGTCTCCTAAAATCTTATTTTCTTGTTCATTTATAGATATGGAAACATCAAAAGTATCTTGTTAAATGCACTATTTTACTTAGTAACACTTGTATTTGTTAAATGAAATCATGCTGATTCTTACATTCATTTAAGCAAGCCAAACAGAAGCTTAGAAGTGTAGCTAAAAATGGCTTTTTTATTCAGAACCCTAAAAGGAATCATTCATCACTATCAGGTTCCAAAATTATAAATAATGAAATTAACAACTCATGGCTTCATTTTCAATCTGTTCTCTGAAAGGAAGTCTACAAATGCTGATTGTAGGTGGGCGAGAGCAACAAGTGAGCTCTTTCAGTTACAAGCTTTTTCAACAACAAGTGAGCTCTTTCAGTTACACTTAAGTTCACATCACATGTGTTCACATTTGAAGAAAGGTCTGTCTGCTAACATCACATCTGCTCCCAGCCATCCCTCCCCACAGTTATGCTAGGAGCCTGCAAAAGAGCTCCAGAACATCACCTGGTTTCCATTCACTCTTCTGGTGCCCAACTGGGTTCTGCAAAGCTCTTCCCTGTTACAAAGCCTGTTTAGCACTCTACTTCTTGCCATAACCATCCTCAATCCCTCTGTCTGGCTTTTCAGACCCCGAGCCCTCCCTACCTGGCTACTCAGTCTATATCCTCCTATCTCTGAATATTGTCTTCTGATCAGACAGTTCTCTGTAATATGCTGGGAACACAGCCATTTCTCTCTCTGGGCTTCTGCCAGTGATTTGCCTTTAGTCAAGAATCCCATTTTTTTAAAAAACCTTATTTAAAAAAAATTTTTGGCTGCATCATGTGGCATGCAGGATCTTAGTTCCCTGACCAGTGATCAAACCTGTGCCCTCTGCGTTGAGAGAGAGCACAGTCTTAACTACTGAACTGCCAGGGAAGTCCCGAAGCCCATTTTTCCTCTCTTGTGTGCATAATCAAATTCTCACCCTATGCTGTGACCCAGGTGAAGCTTCACCTTTATCAGGAAGTCTAGCTCCCACAATTCACAGTCCCCATCACCCATACCTCCCACCTCCCAGTCACTTCTCAGAACTCTTGGCACTTGGTCTGAAGGAAGGGCTTTTGCCGTTGATCGTATCCCACCATAAAGTAGAGGCTAATTATCTTGTCTGAGTAGTTTTGTTCCCTGAACTAATCAGGAAACTTCTTGAGGGTGAAGGACTGTTAGACTACTTCTGTATTTCTACAGTGCTTACTTAGCATAGTGTTAAATGCTTTAAGTACATATTATCTAGGTACTGAAAATATTTTTCGGATTTTGAAAAAGGCCAATGAATAGCAGACCTGCAAAACATAACTTTAAAAAATACAGACCAGACAAGCCTAGTCCAACAGTGCGAGAGATCTGACAGCATAGCCTTGGCAAACCACAAGCTTCACAGACCATCCACCAAATAACAACGATAATTTAAAGAGCAGTAGGGAGCAGGGAAGGATGGAGGAACAGAGAGATTTATATACACTGGAAAACTGACCTCACAGTTTCCTGGCTTGGAATGCTATATAATTTTGTTTCTATTGTGGAGGTTCCTACTACCATTTGGCAGACTCTAAGGATGCATACAAAAAAGCAAATCATAGCACCTATCTTATAACTAAATTTAAAACCAGACTGACTCAGCTGTTTTTGCTTGTAATAAGCTCCTATCCTGCCCTTACTTTTTTTTTTTTTTTTACATAGGAGGGAATAAACACTCAGGAAACACCTGCAAATAAAATTTATAGCTGATTCCATTCTCTGTGCCATTGGCTAAGCTGGCAATGTTAGAAAAATGCACAATTCTAGATGACTAAGAATAACTAGCTTTGATGTCTCACTTACCAGACACTGTAGCAAATATTCCAGTATTCCTGGGCTAAGTAAACCAATACTTGCAGGACCTAGACAAATACAACAAACACTGGATATAATTAAATGTGTCATATTATTTGAATTGGTAACTAAGACCAACAAAATCATAGAACTCTTTCATCTAGCTAAAATTTATAAACTGTGTATATATATATATATTATGCAATATCATATGAGCTTAGCCTTTTCTGTTATTTTTAATTTTTAAAGCAAATAAGGAAAACTTTTTTTTAATATTGGTATATGCTTTATTCTCAAAATTGGTAAGATTCTAAAATTTATAAACAAATGCAAACGGCTACATATATAACCAAGACAAATTTGGGAAAAAAGAAAGCAAAGTTGAAGAATTCATGTTACTACTCATCTTCATTTTGGAGTATGTATAATTATGGCTGATTTTTGTTGCTGTATGACAGAAACCAACAAAACTGTAAAAATTAAAAAGAATTTTTTTTTAATGAAAAAATAAAGATCCTGCGTCTGTACTCAGCAAGGTGTAATTAGAAAAGAAACTCATCAGCAGAGGTCCATTATCAGAAGAGACTCTGGGGAGAGACGTTTTTACCCAAAAAAAAAAAAGAAAAGAAAGAAAAGTATTTCTTGTATTAATAGGAAAACTCTTTGTTTTAAATTTCCATCTTCCCTTTAATGTCAAAAACCTTAAGGTTTTCCTTGGGGGAGCTTCCCAGAGTTACCTGCTAGTTTCTCTGCCAAGCAGCCTAGGACTGCAGATGTGTTCCTGTGTTTGGCAGGATGACCTGAGTCCTGGCAAGCTACTTCTCCATTTAGGTTGAGAATTTCAGTCAATTTTTGGAGTGCATCCTAAAAACAAAAACATACAAGTGGATCTGATAAATATATGACTTAGGCTTTTTATCCCCCAAGGTAATTCTTTGACACAAAAGTAATAACCCGGTGTTAAATTAACTCAGAATTACCATGCAAACATGATAAAATATACCCAAAGGATACCATTATTGATGGGAAATATTATTTGATCAATCTGAAAGTCTTCTTACATGAATTTCTAGATAACATTTCATTCAAAATGTACCAGTTGTATCAAATATATGCTATATACTCTTGGGTCATTCAACAGACTAAATCCACCCAAATGCCAATATGATTGATAACAATAAGGCCTAGTGATATTGAAGCAGAAAGTTCCTTAAAAAAAATTTTTTTTTTATCAATCAAGAACAAATATCACCAGAATTTTTAAGGCAAATTATAAGGCAAAGGTCAGTTCATCAGTGACAAGATCAAAGACTTTTTCCCTTTGTCCATGTTTTTCCATGTTGGGCCTAAACATGTGGGGCTTAGACAACTGAAAGATGCCAGAATCCAAAATTTTTAAGAAAGGATTCCATAGACCATATGGAATAAGGCAATGAAAATTTGATACTTTTGTTCTAACTTGGAATAATCAAAATTAAGCCAATATACCAATATTAAGACTCAAAAGTGTTTTTGGTGTAACAGTTTTTTTTTTTTCTTAATAGAAAATATTTAAAGAAAGTTTTGTCATGAGGAAATTGTTTAGAGAGAGAATCAGCTTAGCAACTGAACATTCCCTTCTAATTTCAAAGAATGCCATTATAGATACCTGGGTTGGACCCGTACACTCTTACAGAAAAACCCAAATGAACTTTTTGGCCAATCCAATATAAATGCTCCCATTTTTGACATTTTAAAAATTTTAAACTAAAGTTTTTGAGGAAGCTACTTATAGATAGAGGATGTAACAACTCATGAGTAATAAAAAACAAGTTTATACAATGAAATTAATATTAAATAAAACAGACTCAAAATACTATATATAAAGAGGAAATGCATTATACCAAATGTTCTTTGTGGTCATTCATCCTGTGTTTAAGCACAGATGTCAGTTTCATAAAAGATAATTATTAACTTACTTTAGTGGGCAATGGACATTCATCTAGTAATAATGTTATAACAGCTGGTCCCAGTGGATCTTCCAATGGAATAACTCTAATTAAAGACTGGACAACGTCTAACCATCCTTCATCTAAGAGCAAATCAAGAAGATTATATGATAAAGTCGCTATTTTTAAACTATGAAAATATATAACTTATAACACAAGATGACTTCACATTAAAATAGAACCACTCTTGGAGAAGAGAAACATCCTATAGCTTTTAAGCAGCTAGTATTTGGCATGGACACGGTCATCAATTGCTGGTCATCATGGTAGAAACAAAAATCCTAATTTACAGAAGTCTGGTGATTTAGGGGTCTCTTTATTTGAAGAAAATTCAAGCTATGTTTCTGGGTTCTTAAATTATGATTAAAAGTTTCCAGCTTTTATTTATGACACAGGAGTTAACTGAGAAAATTAAGTATCTGAAACAGTTAGCTCTATTTTCTGAATGACATTTAGAAAACTGAGGAACAAAAAATTATCTTCCTATTCTAGAAGAGTTATAGTCAAAGATCTGTCAATGCCAAAATAATTCTAATAATTCCAGTGAGATAAAACCATTACTAAAAGATGCAGTATATACTCAGAATACAATACAGTGCTTTTAATTATTGCCCTTGTGCAGGAAAATTTCCATAGACTAAGGGCTTTTTCCCTCATCATGTATGTTAAATATTTTTGAAGTATTTTTTTTAAAGTGGCTACATTTCTTCATGATCATTAATTAATCAATTAGGAAGTCTTTTTAAAAACTTAAACAATACCTGTTTCTGCCATTTCGTGCAATGTAATCATTGAATAAGGAGGTTCCTGATCACTGAAAAATAAACATTCAAGACATCAAACTTGAAGAAATAAGAAATGACAGTTTCAAATAGAAGTTCAAACTGGAAGTATGGGGGATAGAAAGGAACACGAGTGAATATAGAGAAAGATGGAGGAGACAACCAGAGCTATAATCTTTAAGGACAAATGCACACCACATGTACTTATTTACAAGGTCACTGTCTATGACAGC
Source organism: Redunca redunca (assembly GCA_006410935.1). Taxonomy (NCBI): domain Eukaryota; kingdom Metazoa; phylum Chordata; class Mammalia; order Artiodactyla; family Bovidae; genus Redunca; species Redunca redunca. The sequence continues at coordinate 22,380 of SJYQ01095718.1, forward strand.
CCACAAACATTAACAAAATGGGCAGAAAAGCACGTGAAAGGACCACCATGTGGCCTGAAGTCAAAGCACAGGACTAACACTGAAAGCTAAAGCTCACTTTCAGTTTTACCTCCAACAGTTTAACCTCTCCAATACCAACAGAGACAAGTCAAGGAGACCAACATCATCTTCCTCATACATACTTCAAAAGTGTCAGGAAGCAAATGCAATCCCAAATGAGGACTTACAGAAGCAAGGGCCTACATAACATCTTTGTCTTAGGTGGTGTTCTGGTAAATATCACTATATGCTTAAACTTCATAAAATGAGGTTAGAAGAAAAAAAAACCAAACTTAGTCATTGCTCTAAAATGGCATTTTCCCCTTAATTCAGTGGATTTTCAAACTGTGATCTCAGGAATTCAAAGAGATGCTTTAGGGGAAATTTAAAAATGAAGGAAATATATTCCATCAACCTGATCATCTAATTATTTAAAGAATATATTCACTGCTTATTTGTTTACATATTGTGGCTCTCTGTTTCACTGTGAAAAAAAAGAAAAAAAAAACAATCAAGTATTGTTTTCAACCATTTAATCCTCAGAATAACCTTGCAATATGGGAATTACTAAGTTCATGTCAGGTACTCATTAGGTGCCAGTGCTGGACGCATCCTATTCCTTTTCAAAACAAGGGAAAATTCTTATTTTAAAAAAATTGTATTAAATGATATAACTAACTAATACAAACACTGCTCTGGGGCAGTCTGGCAATAATGAAATTAAGTATGCATATATTCACCAATGCTAGAGAAATAATTACACAGGTGCATATGAGGCTATTTGCTGCAATGCTATTTGTACGAACAAAAATTCAGAAGTAGGCTCTTTCTGCCATCTTTCCGTGCCGCCATAATGGTGCGCATGAATGTCCTGGCTGATGCTCTCAAGAGTATCAACAATGCCGAAAAGAGAGGCAAACGCCAGGTCCTTATTAGGCCATGCTCCAAAGTCATCGTCCGGTTTCTAACAGTGATGATGAAGCATGGTTACATTGGCGAATTTGAAATCATTGATGATCACAGGGCTGGGAAAATTGTTGTGAACCTCACAGGCAGGCTAAATAAGTGTGGAGTGATCAGCCCCAGATTTGATGTACAACTCAAAGATCTAGAAAAATGGCAGAATAACCTGCTCCCATCCCGTCAGTTTGGTTTCATTGTACTGACAACCTCAGCTGGCATCATGGACCATGAAGAAGCAAGACGAAAACATACAGGAGGGAAAATCCTTGGATTCTTTTTCTAGGGATGTAATACATACAAATAAAATGCCTCAGAGGGAAAAAAAAAAAAATTCAGAAGTAATCTAAGTGACTGTCACCATATTATTGGGTAACAAAATATAATACTTTTGAGCATACAACAGAATACTCTGTAGGAGTCTCAAACACAATGTTGAGAGGAACTAAAACCAAAGAGACTTCTCTAATCATTAAGTAAATTTTTAAAATCACATACAACACAATATATATAAGCTTCCTACATAGACATAAACATATGTCAGGCAGATTAGAAGAACATACCTTAAATTCAGAGGAATGGTTACCCACTGATATTTGGAGGTGGGAGGTAAAAAGACAATGTGATTAGGGAAGAAGGGCAAAATAAGAAAAATGACAAGGTCAGTGACCAGTAAGGAATATGAGTACCTGAATTCTATACAGACACACTTAAAGGACACATACATCCTTACCCTCAAACAAACAATATAAAGACCTCCTTAGTGGTCCAGTGGTTAAGTATCCGCCTTGCAGTGCAGGGGCTGTGGGTTTGATTCCCAGTTGGGGAACTAAGATCTCACATGCCACCAGGCAACTAAGCCCGTGGGCCATAACAACTAAGACCCAGTGCAGCCAAACAAATAAAACATAAATATTATATATTAAAAAAGAAGATGACAAAAATTCTTTGTGGAACAGAAACAGAGCAGGAACTTCTGGTAGGAGGCAAATGCTAAAACCATAAGATCACTAAGCTCTGGGCCAGGAACTAGACAGAGGTCACCAGGAGCTTTACGTCTGCAAGGCAGGTAAGGGGGACCAAAGCCCCACTATTGTGAGGGATGGAGCAGACTTACCAAATCAAGTGGGAACAGCAATTTCCTCTCAGTGAAAGGAGTTGAAAAGCTCTAAATAGTAGCCTGAGCTGCAGCTGACATAAAGTTGCAAGTCTCCAGTGACAGAAAAAGGCAGAGAAAGCCAGGCAGCAGGACCTGGGCTTCCTAGAGTCGGGTGGGACCTCAGAACCACCATTTTTAGGTTCAGTTGTAGACTGAAGGCCCCTGGGCCCCAGATGGAGACAACAAAAGTGACAGAGAGAACAGGAGAAAAAGAGAGCACACACGCACACACACACACACACGAAAAACTTCCATCGAGAGGAGCCTGCAAATTAAAATTCCAAAGTCATGAGAATAAGTAACATTAATACCATCAGCAATCTGAGGATATAATACCAAGAAAAAAAAGCAAAAGAGTTGAACTTCAGAATGATTTTTAAATTAAGTATATATTTCAAGTGTATTTCCTATAGCAAAGCTCTCATTATGCCATTAGGAACCATGCTGTCCTCTCAAATCAAGGTCATTCTCTTGTAAGTAACAAGAGGAGAACAATAAATATTAAGATCATTTTATAAATGTGATATCTGCATACATCCTTTTACACATATTCTTACTAAGCCCATCTGTCTTGTCTTCTATGCCTAGTTTTAATAGCCTTATAAACTTTGTAGGTTAGCAAATTCTTTTCTCTATAGCAGTTTCTTTAAAAAAAAAAAAAAAAAAGCTCTGTAACTAGGTTTACAAACTCTCTGAACCTGATTTTGCCTTTATGTTCTCCAACATGTCCCTTTATAGTTGTTCTCTACCTGCCAAATTTTTCCATTTTCAGAAGAGTTTTCACTGTAATTCAGTAAAAACAGGTTTAAGGTAAAAGTTACCCTATTATTCAAGTGTACACTACTTGCTTCATAAGTCCACTTATAATGTGTAATACTGTTCTGAAGCTTAGAAATAAAGCTCCTGCTTTGCCCCTACACTCTCTTAACCACCCCATAAAAAATATGTCAAAGTCTATTCTGTACCTGTTTTCCCAATGGGCTTAAATAAGACTGCTGTGGTTTACTTCCTTATTTGGGAAGGACAATTTTTCATTACAATTTCACAGCATGCTTTAAATGTCACCATGAAGAAACTTTACCTAACAGTTTCTAGACCTTTGCTTGAATTTAGGGGATGTAAATGGCATAGATTTCTATTAAATATATTTCCTACAAACATATTAAAATGACATTAAATTCAGATACCAGAACTACTTCAAAGGCAGGTTTTAATGAACTTAGGAAGGCCTTTCTGAGATCATTATGGAGCATATTTGTAAGAATATTTCCTAGCATGCTCTATAGCAGAAAGAAAATGTGTAAAATAAATTCATTCCTAGGAGGACAAAAAAAAAACCCTCAAAATAATATGTACAGGTCTATCTTGCTTTATGCTATCATTTTTCAGGAACTAAACAAAACTGTTTTCTCATAAATGTGATTATCAATATTTAGATACTTAAATATACTGGCAGACCCTGAAGCAAAAAGAACCCAGATAGAACTTAAAAAAAAAATCTATCCTCTATTGAGGACATGTTCTGTACAAGGCACCATTTGTGTCTGTGCTCAGCCACGTCCTGACTCTTTTTGAACCATGGCCTACAGCCCATCAGGCTCCTCTGTCCATGGAATTCTCCAGGCAAGAATACTGGAGTGGGTTGCCATTTCCTTCTCTAGGGGATCTTCCTGACACAGGGACAGAGCCTGCATCTCTTGTGTCTCCTGTACTGGCAGGTGGATTCTTGAGCACTAGCACCACCTTACTAGATGATTTATATATATTTTCTCATGATAATCCTTGTCAGAAAGGTATTATTTTCTTTTCATAGATGAGGAACCTGAGGCTTAAAGAAGTGATTTGCTCAGTGTCATGTAGCTAGTCAAGGGGCTGGGCCAGAATCTGAACCTTTGTTCACTACAGTTCTAAAACTTACTGCTACTTTCTGTGCTATATGGTTGAGTTAAAATGCTCCTTTCAACTTGAACAATGCCCTTTAATCTTACTGTTATTCAATCTGGGATTCTGCACTTAGACAAAGCAGGAGAAGAAACAAAACAGGGCACAGGTGTGTCCTGCAGTTTCTTTCAATTTCCAAGTTTCCCAAATGGATCTAGGAGGGTCATCTAAGGGAAATATTGGTAAAAGAGGGAGAAGGATAGAAACTCTCCTTGACCTACGTCCTTCCATTGCCAACAGAAGTTATGTGCAGCCACATTCTTGGTACCGTGGGGTCGCAAAGAATCGGACACGACTGAGCGACTGAACTGAATATTCTTGGTAAAACAACTTATCTTGAATCTCTAGTCAGTACAGTAGATAGCCAAGCAAGATAAGAGTGAGTCTTCATGAAACCATTTCCTCTTGTAGGCTTCAACACAAACTCACTCCATATTGACTACATTCCCCAATAGAGATCAAAGCTTTCATCGGTGTATTCTGCTACAGAAATGTTTAAACATTTCCAGACTGGAGTAGATATTAGCAAGTAAAATGATCAAACCTTATAATTTACTCTCGTGAGAAATGAAATAGTCTCCCCCTGCCCTATGAGTAATGAGGCTTGGGAGATACATCTTAACGCACTGAAAGAGTCCAAGAGTTATGATTCCTGGCGTAAGGCTTCTCATTAGATAGGAGGTGACCGTGAGCCAGATACTTACTTATCTACAAGAGTCCGTATGACTGCCAGTGTGTCCAGCACTAGCCCGTCTACATTTTGTTTTTTCCTCCTTGGCTCATGAGGTCCTCGGCCTCTCCTTGGTGGCCGAACAGGGTCCCGGGGCTGGCTCCTCGTGTCAGCGGCGGGGACTGCACTGTTATCGGCCTGTTGCTGCTGGGTGTCAACACTGTCTTCTGCTCCGCTGTCGTCTCGGCAGATACAGGAATTGCCCATGGTCGCAGTGGCACCTCTAGTCCCCAGGAAGCGGGCTATGTGCTCCTCAAGAGTCAACAGCAGACCCTGGCCAAGGCTTCTGCTTGCTAAGAACACGGCCCAACCAAAGACAATCATTTAGATAGTTTTCAGTTTTCCAAGTACTGTTTTCATAATCTGCAGTTGAGGAACTTGCATCCTATTTGTATTTAACAACTGAATGCTGAAGAAAGTTGCAGAGTTGATCTCCAACATTATCAATTATAAGGAATCCTGGTCATCCAGTGGCAGTTCTAAAAGAGAAAAGGAAAATGAGTCAAAGGTTTCTTGGCTACTCAATTACTCAAACTTTCCTAATTTGATTTTATAGATATTAGGACTATAGTGAAGAGTCATCTTTGGTTATTTTTATAGGCTTCTGATACAAAGAGATGTTTTTATGTAAGAATTAACAACCAGTGATTTATCATTATAGTATAAAGTTGGTTGCTAAACCACATCCTTGTAAACTACAGGCGTTACAATAGATTTCTTTTTTTAACGTATGTGTGTTTTTATCCATAAAGAAATACATTAGAAGAATGTGTGCAATTGCTTTAAGGGCTCCTTTTGTGGATTAAAAAAAAAACTACTTTTTGAGTGTGTGAGAAAATGTAATATGTTTCAAATAAAATATCTAATTATAAATGTCTGTTGTTAAAAAAGTTATGCTACAATGTGATAGCACCCACGTGATAACAAGAATAATACAAGGATAGAGTGTTCTGTTTAAATGACCAAACTGCATAGATTTCCCATTTGGAGGACACTTGACAATTCACAGAGATAACACAAGTAGTTACAAAGTATTTCCTTTATGAAAGCAAGACTTTGTTTGGGGGAAGGTCAATGTATATCACAAGGTTCCATTTTTCACAATGATAAGTTTGCTGCACATTTCAGCTACAAGATTAAGAATAGGGAAGCACCAATGATCTTTGTCTGAAAATACTGATAAGCTAATACTGCTACCAGGCACCAGGTCGGCACTGGGAGAATAAAGAACAAGATATAGTCCCCACCCTCCAGAAATTTGTGGATGGCCATTCTCATCCCACAAAGCACGTTTATCATTAAAAAAAAGAAAAAGCCTAACAATAGAGTCAGCCCTTCTTTAAGTTGAGAAAATCTGGCTAGGTGTAAAAGGAAGTAAAGTTTTGGAAGCAGAAGACTTAACACAGTAGCAAAGGGTGAAAACAAAATCATGTGGAGACCTGAAGACCAGGACCTGCAAGCACAGTAACAGACACACAAGGATTAGAGACTGGTATGGAGTCTCTATGCAACATTTGCTGTTTACAAATAAATCCTATCTTGAGCACTGGCTTAGGAATAGATATAAATATTAATAAAATAACTCAGTGGGATTAGAAACAAGAGAAAACTTGTTTCTGTTATTTTGGACAGATCTGCAGCAAATTCTTTCAAATATTTGCCCAGTTTAATTACTACTCATATGGGGAAAAAATGGAAGGAAAAAAGTAGATGGAGATAAAAATTCTTTATATATATAATACTTAATCTAATATGTAGAGAGACGGGGAGGGACAGGGGAGGGGAAGAAGGGGAGGAGAGGCAATGGATAGACATTATCTCCCTCCAGAGTACCAAGACAACAGCTGAGCCAAGTATAAGACCACAGATGTTCTTGGTTCTTCCAAAAGAGTCAGGCCATCTTCAAAATTTGGAGGCTGTACTGTAAAGGATGTGATGAAACATAGGTAGGAGCATGATGGAAGGATTCAGCTGAAAATAACCTTTTAAAAGAGAACACAGTGAGAGTTCCGATAATCTGGTAGTTAGGATTCAGTGCTTTCACTGCTGTGGCCCAGGTTCAATCCCTAGTCAGGGAATAGATCCTACAAGGTGTGGGGCATGACCAAACATAAATAAATAAATAAAAGAGAACACACTCTAAACCAGCAAAGAGTGCAAGTAATACCATACCATTCCCATCACTCCAAGGATGGGAGTGATTGTGAGGAAAGCAGTGGGTTAAAAAGACATTTGTAGACATGGAAAACCAGTGGAAAAGTATGAGTCATGATACACATGTGATGTGATGATACAATTAACTATCCAAGTAGAGGGAATGAGATTCCTATCACAATCACAAGATTCCTCCCCATATTTGAAAATTCCAAATGGATAAAAAATTTTAATTTAAAAATAAATATATATGGAAAATAAGAAGTTTGTTGGATCTCAAATTCTTAAACTTTATTCCATCCAAATTATTTTTGCTAAGGCTTATTTAAACTGAATGTAGAATAATTCATGCACATTTCTATTTAGCACATTTCAAAGCAAATGGAAGAAATAGGTATGGGTATTTCTAAAAATCTGACTAAAGAAGAATTATATGTGGTGATTTATTTTTTCCTATTCCCAAATTGAACTGAAGTATAGTTCAGGTCAATTTCTTCCAAAAGAGTCATTTTCTTTAAATGCCCTAGAAAATGATGTCAGCTATAAAATTTGTTAAGAGAAGGAAAAAAAAAAGGTTATATTTTCAATATTTTAAAACCAAAGACTTTCTTTTTTTAGGGACTAGCTATAAAGACCAGGTGCAAAGAAGCTGGGAAAAGCCAGAAGGCATTTCAAAGGAAAGACTATGAAACAAACAAGGGGAAAAAAAAAAAGAGCTGTTATCTTCAAATTTTTTAGCCATGATCTTTAAATGAGCACACAGAGTGCTCTTGAAGGTTAAAGCCAAAAGCAGGACAATTAAGTGAACATAGTGTATGATCTTTCAGATTTATTCAGGACTAAAACATGGATAGCTTTTCACCTCAAAAAGCATCACTCACAACACTTCTCAGAGACTAAACTGTGAATACTTTAGGCAAGACTGAGTGGTGAAGCTAAACAATTACACTTTATACAGCTTTGTTTTATCTTATTCCAAAAAGCATTATGTGGTTCACTTTCTACAGACCGTTGTTTTAAGACAGGAACATTCAGTCCACCGTCTCATACAGGACACCAGAGGCCACCTAGAGTACAGGGCACAGGCTTTGCAGTCAGTCTGGGCGCAGGTCCCAGCCCTGCAATATTTACAGCTATGCATTCTAATTACGCTGACTACTGACACACTTCAAAACATGGAAGACAGTAACAGTTCTTACACCTCAGTCGTTCTGTGAGGACTACATGGAATAGTACCTGTAAAACACGGCACGGTGCCCAACATTAAAACGATCCCCACATGCAAGATGTTATTATCAAATAAGTACACAGCTAATCAGAAGCAACCAAATAATCTGGGAGTGGAGGGCTAGGAATAAGACCTGTCTTAACTATGAGCACTAAGAGAACTAACAAACTTAGCTTTTATAGAACTCATCTACCCTGCACTGAAACGATGTTTACTTATCTGTGTATTTTGGGGAAAAAACCTTGGAAAAGAATGTAGCTTAACAATCAACCCCAAAGGTAATAGGCATTAAAATCACTTAGGTGCCTCTTAAAATACCAAGTCCTGGTTCTACGCCAAATAGGCAGCATCTGAATTTCTAGGATGTGGCCCAAGCAAGTGTTTTCTTAAAGGCTCCTCAGATGATTCTGATGGTGGCCACGTCTGGAAATCACTGTGCTATAGAACCTAACACAGAAACTGGGACTGTACGCAGGACCTCCGACTGAGTGAAGGCATAAACTGGGAACACTAAAGAGTGATTCTTCTGGGGTCTAAAAAGTGAATCTCCTTTTCCTGAGAAATGAACTGAGGCTATCTTTGAATATACTCTTTCGAAGAAGCCAGTCAAAACCCCACCAGAATACAGTTACATCTAGTACGGATGATGTACAGTACATGTCAACACAATGGATGAAGCAGTCCCCTGTATTTCCCACCACAGTCCCCTATGAAGCATCATACTGAACCAAGATGGTATGCTGCTTATGGGTAATGTTATTCAAGGGCTGACAGACGGCATGGGATAGAAAATGAGTAAGACTCGCACAGAGTCGGACACGACTGAAGTGACTTCACTTTCACTTTTCACTTTCATGCATTGGAGAAGGAAATGGCAACCCACTCCAATGTTCTTGCCTGGAGAATCCATCTATGGGGTTGCACAGAGTCGGACACGACTGAAGTGACTTAGCAGCAGCAGGAGAGATTGTGTAAAGGCAACACATTTGTAATACCTATATATTTCACCTCAACGTTTAAGACTACTTAGCATTAGATGGTCAAGTTAGTTTTGAAACAAAACAAAAAAAATCTAGTCACATAATTTAAACATATACAACTATCAGATCTGCAACTGTGGCAACCATCAACTGATTTCATGATGGATGAAATTATTTTCTGATAGATGAAATGGCACTGGATGCCATTACTTAGTAGAAATACTTCTCTTACCATCTAAATGGTAATGCTTTTAAAATCATCTCAGTGTTCATAACCATTTTGCTGAAAGGACCTAATTACAATCAAACATTTCCTTTGCAAATCTACTTCTCTGAAGTGCAGTATTATTTATTTTTATCCTCCCCTTTGAAAAAAAGAAAATAAAGGCTATTCTTCCCATTTCAGTATCATTTATGACTTATTCTCTGTTTTATATATTTTAAAGCTGCTCTGAGAGGGGGAAAAAGTCAAACTTGGGCTCTCAGTAAGGTTACTGTTAAAGCAGTGAGGGCTGGTACTCAAAATACAGACCTCTACCATCATAAACAGCTCACCACAGAGACATCTGCCAACTGGTCTAACCCTCTCTAACAAATGGTCCAGGAATCAGTGATTCATCTATTCAAATATTTGCTTGAATTCAATCATAATACAGCTTAGTGACTTTAAGAACATTTTCTTTTCTCTGAAAAATAAAATCTCAGGACCATGCTGCCAAGAAAGGAGAGGCTGGTTAAATGAAGAAAAACCAAACTTTGGGCATAAAATTACTATTGCTGTCCTTTTTACCTTATTGTTCCAAAATAGTGAATGCAACACTTTTTTCCAGTCCACCCCACAGAGGCTAAATTGTACAGCATGAACAATAACAATATATTACACACTGGAAATCTTAATGATTTTCTCTTCTTAAAAAATGTTTTGGAATTTTCTCCTAAGACAGTGAATGCATTTACAAGTGATAGCTTCTAGTGTCATGTTTACTATGCTCCTCCAATATTTCATTATGAAAATTTTCAAACATACAGCAAAGTAGGATTTTGCAGTGTATACCTATATACCCACCACCTGGATTCTACTATTTACATTTTACTGTACTTGCTTTATCACATCTGTACACACCTTTATCCATCATCAATCCACCTTTTTTTTCTTGATGCATTTCAAAGGCATCTATTACTTCCCCCTTAAAAAATCAGCATGTATATCACTAACTGGCTTCAATATGTTTTGAGGTTACATTTACATAAAATGTACAGTTCTTAAGCATGTAGGTGCTGAACTCTGTCTACTGCATATACCTGTATAACCCTATCAAGATAGGGAAGCTTACCCCATACATTTGCTTTTAAATTATCCCGCTGGACACTCCGAAGACCACAGTTTTCCTGTGTTTAAATGGGAAGTCAACGTGTAAAACTTGGAGGTCAACGAGATTATTTGGTAGCAAAATAAGTAAGAAAGATGTATTGTTTATCAAGAGTACACTTGCCGTTTGAAACAGAAATCGCTTGAGGACATTTTAACAAGAGCATGTTTTGCCTCTAAAATCTAAGATATCTCAGAGGAAAGGGAAGGGAAAGATCATGAAATATTTGGTTGGAGCTTCACTTTTCCCCCAAAAGTAAGGGCAGCTCTGATATTTTTACATGACACTCACCTGTTGAAAACTATTTGTCTGCAGTGGCACTGGGCACTTGAGGTTTAAGTCACATAAGGTATTCTTATCCACTGGATTGTAACTTTCAAGTTGTCTGGGAAAAGCACTGAATGATTCTAATACTTCTCTTGTGCACTGAGGTTGAGGTTGGTTTAAGAAAGTACATTTTTGAGGGAAAAGTAGACAATTTTTTTGGTTGAACTGTTGGAGGAGTACTTAGGGTAGGACAGAGTAAGGGATTTTCAAAAGCAAATGACAGTAAAAAGGAGAGAGGGGGGAAAAAAAGGAGTAATGAATAATCCTGCCTGGTCTCAAAGGCTGAAAAATTTGCCTTGGACCCAAAAAGGAAACGCTAAGGAAGAACTGAGGTAAGTGCTAATGACAGCTGCCATCCAGAGGAGAAAAACAAATGTAATACTCCACACTATGGGGGATTTTCACCTCCAGAAGACCAAATAACAGGAAATAATATAGATGTGTCATTCAAACACATGATTCACAAATCTGAAAAGATTCTTCTGTTATAGAGAACTCTTTGATGCTAAGAAAAGCAAACAAAAAGTAAACAGTATGAATAGCAACACCTTTCTCAAAGAAATCTACTTAAAATGGTGTCTGAAACACTCAGTTGCACACTTGACTGTATATCTACTGGAACCTAAGAGAAAAAGTGTTAGTTGTTCAGATGTGTCCGACTCTTTGCGACCGCGTGGACTTGTAGCCCACCTAACAGATACTCAGTAAGTATTTTAAGTGAATTCATTTGAAAATCTGTAAAAAGTATTCTTTGAAAAGCTGAGAGCACATCACTCAATAAATATGAATCCAATGCCAATATGCTAGGCACAGAGTATAGATGAAAAAAGGTCCCTCATACTTTTCTTAAAGGGATGAAGGGCAGCCACAGGCAACAGAGTGCCCAATCCATAATCCAGCACCTGCCACAGAAGCCCGCGCATACAGTGTCAGCTCCACCAGAAGGAAGCCTCTCGCTCCACCATTTTCCAGTGGAAAAGGAACTTAGTTAACATTCACGTATCTGTACAAGCAAGTTTTTAGGTGACTATATATATGAGCCTTGGCAATGGGGGAATGAAGGATTTAGATCTGCACTGCAACACATTCATGTCTTAAATGATAAGCCAAAATATTGTTGGTACATATATCCCTGACCATGCAGTTGAAAGGTTAACCGAAAGTCCATAAACTTAGTTGATAAAGATGAAGATAATGGAAACGCTAATGAAAAATAAATAAAAGAGGAAGCACAATGAAAAACCAAGATCAATTTGAGACAATACTGATGATAAATCCCAAATAAGCACCTTTCCTGAATACTGTAAGAATCCCCATTCTGCACATGACATGGTAAGAAGCTCTGTGTTGCTGCCAAGTGTCTCACGACAGTACTTCCGGGAAAACAAGGTATCAGAGACAACGTTATGCTAGTCTTGGTTCATGAACATCATGGTTTAGTGACCTGGTAAATTATTAATAAGTAGTCTTTAGGTGCAGGTAAGTATGAACAACTATGAAGCAATAAGAATTGAAAAAAAAGAGCCACATTTTCAACAAGGCGGGGCAGGGTAGGAGACATACTCTGAGAATCATTGCATTAAAGGAGCACAGAAAAGGAAACTTAATTTAGGAGGCAGAAGGAGTAAGGAAAAAAAAAAAACTAACACTGAAACACTAAACTGAGGTAATAATAAACCTGCCAAATAAGGTATTTCAAGACTTTCTACTTGATGTATATAAGACCCATGAAATTATGCTTGAAAAAGTTACATGCAGAGTTCATTCCTTAACAAACTTAAGGAGTTTATCAATCCTCTGCTGTCTCAAATGCATTCTTAGTTTTCCAAAGCTTAGAGAGGAAGAAAGTGGAATATTCTCCAAGAGTTCACCACTACTTATTAGGTACTACCTCAGTTAGCCTTGTATATATCATAGTTATATATAGTAAAAAAATGATTTTACATACTGAACCAGCAAGCATTCCCTATTAAAATGGACACAGAATAAAATAGAACAAATATGTACTTTTTTTCTAATCATAAAGGTTGGCAAGAAAACTATTTCAAAAGTTTACTTATTGAACAGATAAACCAAAGGGAACATAGTCACTTATTTGCATTCCTACAAAGTTGTGAAAGTCTCCTTCTCAGGTTGTGGCCCAAATTATGGCATTCACTATTTCTTAACTATTCTGTTTTTCAATTTTATAATTTGAATACCAGGAAAAACTATCCAAATTCAATGGGAAATGCTTTGAAAATGCCCAAATACTTGAAGAGAAGCTAAATAGTTTACTACCCCACCCCATAACTCTTTTGAAATAGATTACTGGTTCCAGTGTGGTTCCCGTTTGTGGTGTCTAATGACTTTTCACTTACTTTTGCAACCCTATGACTGTCCATCCTACTTTACAAGAATTCCACCACAAAACAGAAAATTTCCGATTTTAAGTAACATAGGTTAAAGTATCTGCCTGCAATGCAGGAGACCCAGGTTTGATCCCTGGGTCAGGAAGATACCCTGGAGGAGGGAAGGGCGGCTGCTCACTCCAGTATTCTGGCCTGGAGAATTTCATGGACAGAGAAGCCTGACAGGCTACAGTCCATGGGGTCACAAAGAGTTGGACACAACTGAGCCACTTTCACTTTTCACACAAAATGCTAGGTTTTTATTTCCCCTTGATTCTTTACTAAGTGAAAAGTTATTCTGCTGATGAAGCAGAAAAAGTCCACATAGACTATGCTGGAACACTTCCTATAATCAATAAAGTAAAAATAATCATGAAGTGCAGAAATAATGAAGGGTTTATGAAAATGGCAAAAGCAGGACTCAGATTAAAGCAGCAGGTCTGGACAATGTGTATCTTGGGAACCAGAAAGCTCACAGCATCACCACAGGGATTTTTTTCAAAAAAGACTCATGGAACATAAGATTAGAAAAACAGGAAATTCAAGTCAGCTTTTTGTTTAGAAAAAAAAGAAACTTCAAAAATCACAAATTACTCAATAATTGTTAAACCAGCTCAAACAATTGCAACTAACCAAAAATTAGGAAAATGTCATACATGGACACAGTACTTATAACCTCATAGAGGGATTTACAAAGCAAGATGTCATCCCAGGAAGTGCAAACTATTCATGGGTGAAGAGCAGCAACAACCGTTGTGGGAAGAAATTTTTAAAGCCATTGCTAATGTGCCTCATAATGTATGGTTTGGGGTGACTACAGGAAGGCATAATATTCATGGAGAAAAGACGGAGGTCTCATTTATAAAATCAATACTGAGGGAGAAAACATGATACTCACTATCTGTACATAAAAAGGCCACAAATATATATATATATATATATATATATA
>SJYQ01095732.1:0-20658 GCA_006410935.1 Redunca redunca
GTCGCTGGACCTGCTGCTCTGCATCAACATGAGCCACATCAGCCCCCTGAGTTGCACTGAGGTCTGTGGGAGCATGGGCGAGCCACCCAGGGGCCACCCACCAGAACCACGTGGCACTCTTTCCTGTACTGGGAGGGAGCGGAATGCCCTGTCTGCCCTATATCAGCGATGGGGACTCAGGCCGGGGAGGTCCCGGGAAATCTCCTCACTGCTGTCCTGCCTCCCCCCTCTGCAGGGCCTGTTCAGAGCAGCAGGACACCTGCTCAAACCCAAGGCTGTGCTCATCACCTATGGGGTGAGTGCTCCTGCCTGAGATGGGCCTCCCCAGGCGGGCGGCCTTGGCTGTCCTGGCCTTTCTGGACTGCCTTCGCGTCTTGGTATTTTCAGTTGCCTTTCCCTCCAGCTTCTGTCAGCACTGAAGCACACCCAAGCCCTCTGCTCTCTAGCACTCCCCTATCACTTGCCCTTGCTCAGCACTGTCCTCCACTGTCCCCTGTCTGAGGGTCATCGAGGGGTGGGTCCTTTCCATTCTGTGGGTGCCATCCTGCAAGTGTGCAACTGTGCTTGGCTGCAGACAGCTGAGCCTGGGGACAGTGGGCAGAATCGTGTCTCCCATCTCCACAGGCCTATGCTGTCAACGGGAAGATTTCTCCCCAAAGTAACGTGGATTTTGACCTGATTCTCAGATGCAGGTCAGAGCTGGTTGGGTAGGGGGCTTGGCTGGGGGGCAGGTGGGTCAAATGACTCCCAGGCCACAACCCCACCTCTTCCCCTCATGCAGGAACCCTGAATGGGGGCTGCGGGACACCTCCCTTCTCAAGGACCTGGGCCAGGCCAATGGGCTGCTCTTGGAGAGGATGGTAGGTAGAGAGGGCTGTGGTCGCAGGCAGCCTCCCTGGGGACCAGGAGCAGCTTCTCCATCCCAAGTATCTCCCCCAGGTGGACATGCCAGCCAACAACAAGTGCCTAATTTTCCGGAAACAGTAACTCCCTCTTCTGCGATGCCTGTGTCCCTGGACAAAGCCCCTGCCGCCCTGGGCCAGACTGTGGGGCGTGGCCCTGTCCAAACTGGGCATTCTTGACCAATGGCCACAGGGCTGCTGATAACCGGAGAATAAAGTCTTTCCTGCTGCCCCACTGCTGGTGTCTCCCATGTCATCTCCTGGGACCACCCCTGCAGGGTGCCTGTGGGCAGTCTCTGAGGTTTCCATACTGGGCACAGGAGGGGTCTGGCCTGTGGGTCAGGACTCGTGGGCATCCTGGACTCTGCTGCTGCCCTCGGGCAGTGAGGGGATGGAGGGAGAAAGGCCCCTGGAATGCTGAGGCAGGACCGAGCTGACTGCCTGGTCCTCTTGCCAGGGGCGGGCACCCACCTCCCAGGCTGGTCCTCCTTGGTGCTCCCTCCTGATCTCAGAGCGGAGCCACATGAGCATGCGGGGGCCAGGCCCCCAGCACCCACAGGCCATGAGGTCCAGGACTTTTATTCAGGCAGAGGGGTGGGAGTGTGGGGAGGGCGGGGCCTAGCGGGGAGCTGGGGCTGTGGGTTGGTGGGCAGGCTAGTCCTGGAAGCGGTTGAGCAGTTCGCAGGCTTTCCTCTCTAGCAGCTCAGAGATCTTCTTGACGCGCTTCTCGCTGGCGGCGCGCACGTAGCTGCCCGCATCCAACATGGCCACACCATCGCGCACCTCGCCCATGATGACCAGTGGGCCGTCGCCGGCCGTCACATTGGGGCAGGGGCAGGCTCGGTCCACACCGATCAGTGTCACCTCCAGGTACTTGGTGCCCAGGAGCCTGAGGCCCATCTTGTCGTCCTTGAGCACTTCGTCCAGCGCCACGCGCGCAATGCCGCCGCCACCCGCCTCGGGCTCCTCCAGCACCTCGGTGAGCCGCCCCACGATGGCGAAGTCGCTGCGGCACAGGCTGAGCGCCAGCTTACTGCGGAGCCGGCAGGTCTGGCAGGGTGGGGTGCGCGGCACCGGGCAGGCGTGCTCGCAGCTCTCGCGGCTCTCGAAGTTGTTGCCGTTGCCCTCGCAGCCGCTGTACTCGAAGGGGTGGCAGTGCTGTAGCAGCGGGCTGTAGGCCCAGCGCGGCTCCCAGCCCTGGCAGGGGCCCTGCACGGCCGGCAGCGCACAGGTGTCCCCGGGGTCATGGGCGCACGCCTGCTGGCATGCCTCATAGGTCTCGAAGCCCTGGGCGCCCCCAGCACAGCTGCCCACAGGGAAGGTCATGCAGCCGCGCCGCTGTGGGTCAAAGTGCCAGAGGACCCGGCCAGATGGGGGGCCAACACAGGCCTGAGTGCTGGGCAGGCACTGGGCCGGGGTGGTGGTGGCTTCGTGGGCCCCAGCCCCGGCCAGATCCCGCTGGACCACGGAGAGCGGGAAGTCGGCCCGAAGCAGGCCAGCAGCATTGCGCGCTGTGCATGTGTAGAGGCCAGCGTCCTCGGGCCGGGCGTTGTAAAGCACCAGCTGCCCGATGCTGGTGACCACCACGTTGCCGTACATCTGGTCTGGCCGCATGATCAGGTTCTCCCGCTGGTCACTCTGCTTCTCCCAGGTCACGGCAGGGGGCGGGCGGCCGCTGACGTCGCAATGGAGGCTGGCTGTGCCCCCCACATATACTGCCTGTGGGGAGGGGCTGCTGTAGAGGGCGGGGGGCACTGGGGCATCCCCAGGCGTGGGGCGGGCGGTGGTCTCAGGGGGCCTGGGGCTGCTGGGTGGCCAGCTGAGGACATGCTTGCAGGGCACGACGCGCAGGCGCAGGCCGCGCAGGCAAGCCTCAGCATCCATGTAGCAGCGGTTGTAGTAGGTGAGGCCATCTGAGGCGCAGGTGAAGCTGGGCTCCTTCTCGCAGCGGTCCCGGCAGCGGCACACCGGCTGCCCATCCCAGATGTCACAGTCGGAGCCCTGCTGTGCGCACACGAAGCCCTCACACGAGGCCACCAGCCTGGGTGCAGCCGGGCCGCCGTCAGGGAAGCGGGCAGCCACACAGCTTTGCAGCCCACATACGTTGGTACAGCACTTCTCGGTAGCCGCACAGTCCTGGGGGGTGGGGGGCACAGCTCAGCGGGCACCTGAATGCTCCTTCCTGCCCAGCCCCAGCATGCCCAGCTTGGGCGGGGAAAGCCTGTTGCCCCTCCTTGCATCAGTGTCCCCTCTGGAGCCGAGCAAGTTGGCTTTCCACCTGGGGGTGAGCCACAACTGCCAGCAGCCCCTCACAGGTCACCTTGCTGAACCTCACTAAGCCCCCAGACCCTTGGCCCCCAAAGCAGGTGGTTGTTACTCCCATCGTACAGATTAGGACATGAAGGCCTGGGGAGGACGTACGACGTTCTTAAGGCCACAGAAGTGCTGCGGGGTTGGGCTGCAAGGACAGCACATCCAGACGGCCCTGGCGTCTGCCTGGCTGGGCCTGAGAAAGGCTAGTTTCAGGGTGGGGCTGGGCAGGTCTGGGGACTGAGAAATGAAAGTCAGTTGTGTACAACTCTTTGGGACCCCATGGACTATACCATCCATGAATTTCTGCAGGCCTCAATGCTGCAGTGGGTAGCCATTCCCTTCTCCAGGGGATCTTCCCAACTCAGGGAATCAAACCCAGGTCTCCCACATTTCAGGTGGACTCTTGACCAGCTGAGCCACCAGGGAAGCCCAATCTTCAGACACATGAAGGCAGCATCTGGGGGTGTCTGTCCCCAGGACCCCTCACACAGAGCAGTGTGAAGAGTGGGGAGCCCCAAGAGAAAATGACCTCGAGTCAAGGGTGGCTGGGTCCTCTCTGCAGTGCAGGCAAAGCCTGGGGCAGGGGTGAGATCTGGGCTCCTCCAGTGCCAACCAACCAGACCCCCAAGACACCCTGGGCCCTCCAGGAGCTGGTCTCCCCCACAGCCGGGCTTGGGGGGACTGCCTGTGCTCACCTGATCTCCAACGCACTCTCGCTCACAGGTGCTCTGCGCGTCCACCCACAGGTTGGGGCTGAGCTGGTTGGGGCACACCCCTGGGTGGCCCCCAGGGCCTGGCGGCAGGCTGGCCCCCGCAGTCAGCCCAGCCAGGAGCAAAAGCGGCAGGAGTGGCCTCAGGGCCGGCATGAGGACGGAGGGACCACAGGGTGGGGGGTGTGGCCACTAACCCCTCCTCAGACCCTGCAGAGACCCACGCCCTGCAGGCATCCACCCTCCCAGACCTGTGAACCGTGCCCCTGCTGTCTGCCCTGGGCTCCCCTGTGCCCCAAGGCTGGAGCCCACAGCGGACGCTGGCCTCGGACCGGGTAGAGAAGAGTCTGTGCATGTGGCACCGGCCCCTCCCCCGCCTGGCCCCTCTGGTCAGCCCAGGGCGGGGGGCGGGGAGACAAGGAAGGCTGGGGAGGGGCTGGCGCCCAGGAGCACAGAGACACTGGCCACGAGGGTCACCAAGGGGTGGAGAAGGGCGGCTCTGGACAGAGCGGGGAGGGGGGACTGCTGTAACTGGAGCCCCTCCTCCCTCCAGGCACTGGATTCAGGGATGGAAGGGCCCTGGGATCAAAGCTAAGGAGGGGGCAGGGCAGGCCGCCCCCTGGGAGTCTGTCCATGCAGGGCTGCAGGAGCTCTGTATACAGCCTAGTCACCGTGGCGTTCTGCTCCCTTCCCAGAGGATCCTCTTCCCCTGCTCCTTCCCACAGGCACAACCCAACGGCAGGTCTTGGGGTCAAATCTAAATGCTTTCTGCTGGAGAGAGGCATCCGCAGCACAAAGGTACCTAGTGGGCGGTGCCGCCTGGGCTTGCTCTGGTGACCCGTGGTTGGTGGGGGAAGGAAGCTGATGCAGGGCAGAACTGTGCATTTAGGCCCCCACCCCCGACCCAGGCACCTCACCCCTGGTCCAGGGCTTTCCTCAACTGGCTAACAGTGGGTGCCTGCAAAGGGGGGGTCCTCAGAGCTGTGGTCACATGAGACGTGGACACTAGACAGGCTGTTTACTTGGACTGATTTGAGTCTCAGTGGCTGTGTGTGGCCCTACATGGGGCCGTGTGGTCCCGAGAGAGACCAAGGGCATCTAGGAGCACCCTGAGGAGTCCCAGGAGAGCTTAAGAACAGCCAGGACCCAAAGGCCTTGGCCTGTCCCCCGCAGGCCCGACAGGGAGCCCCACTCCCGGCAGGTGGGAAGCCCCTCGTGGGCAGGGGCAGATCAGGGGCCAGAATGCCCACTCTGAGACTGACGGGAAAACATCCTGCCACCCCGTGTCTGACCTGCTGACTTGAGAGGCAAGGTCCTAAGAGCCTGGTCTGGTGCAAACACCAGGAGACACCCCAGGTGCGGAGGACTGAGCAGGACAAAGCAGCCGCCTGCAGTGCCATCTGCCAGCCAGCCCAGCCCGTGAGAACCAGACCTTCATTCCCTCCCAATGCAGCCCAGAGACCAGAGCTGAATTATGTTTACTGAACAAAGAGAAAACTGTCCCAAGACAAGCCCATGAACGGTACGGGTGTGGACAGCAGCGAAGGGTAGTGTTGATATGGTGAAGGCAGGGCCATCCAGCAAGTGTGGGCAGCAGCAGGGGTAGTGTTGACACGGTGAACCCAGGGCTGTCCGTTCCTTCCAAACAGTCCAACGGGGCGCCCGTCCACAGATGCTGCGGCTTCCCCCCTCTTCACCTCCCAGGACAGCAGCCCCTGGAGCACCCACCACAGAAGTCCTGATCAAGGGGTCACAGGCCAGGGAGAGGCCCACAGGAAGGAGGTAGAGTTGAGCACCAGTGTGACCTGTGGCCACATCACCAGCCAGGCGGACGGAAGGAAGTCAGGCCTCCAGCTCAGGCTGGCTGGTGGGTCCTCGAGGAGGGGCTCAGTGTCCACCACGAAGAAATGGGTGAGGAAGTTTCTTGTGACGTGTGACCTCACAGAGGGGTGAGTCTGGGTGAGGAGCGGCTATGGGATCCCACCCAAGGTCAGGAAACCAAAGCTAGCCATTGTAGGGTCTAGAAACTCCGGGGCAAGTGGGACTGGCTCAGTCCAGACCTACCCTGGCTTCATGGCCCAGTGAGCACTGCCTGCCTACAAACAGCTCTGTGTCCTCAACTAGGAGAGAGGCTGAGCCAACTTCACGTGGCAACAGGTACAAATGGAACTGAAGGTGCAGAATCACAAGGCTGTCAGCCCCCAAGTAGGGAGAGGGAGCAGGGGAGGGATGTGGGGGTGTGCCCACTTCCTTTTCCAAGAAACCTGAGACCTGCACACTACCCCTGGCCCTGATCCCACGGCTCGGGACTCACAGGATGTCCGCCAGGAGGGCTGGTGGGAGCCCAGGAAGCTGCAGCCTAGCGTCCTGGGGCAGGCACGCCAATCACCATGCTCAGAGGCCAACAGTGCAGCTGGCGGTCCCTGTGACCCCTGCTGGCCCCCACAGCCACACCCTGTGTGAAGTGCCCTGTGAGTTCAGACTCAAGCCTGAATGGTGGCTCCCTTCTGGTCTCAGCCTCACTGCCTTCCCCGTGTCCCCAGGCTCACCCCCTCAGCAGCTGTGCACTCACTGCGTGGCTGCACAGAGGCTTCCCTGCTGTTCCCTTAAAAATATACAAAACGGGTGTTACATAAATAAGAAAGGGGGCCTAGCCCCAGTCCTCAGGCCATCGCCAGGCACAGCCTCCTTAGGGCCCTTCTCAGCTGCTCCTCAGGGTCCCGGCGTGCTCCACCATCATCTGCACAGCATGGTCCCCACTGTCCTGTGCAGCTGGTCTGGCCGAGACCACTAGCCTACCAGGTGCGTCCCCCATGCCTCCCAGGAGGGGCTATGTGGCCAAAGTCCCCAGCACACAGCACAGGGCCCAGAGCCCGCCAGGAGCATTCCCAGGCTGACCCTCCCGCGGCTAGGAGATCTTGCAGTTGCTGCGTGAGCAGTTCTGGGGGGGGCTCTGCGGCGGCCGGATGGACTTGGACCGCTTGAGACTGTTGCCCTTGCTGCCGCCACCCCCGGCCCCACTGGCCAGCGAGTAGGAGCGCCCGTGCATCATGACGGCGTTCATGCCATTGGCCATTGAGAAGGACTTGAGGTGGCTCTTGATGGTGACGGGCAGTGGGAGCTTGTCGATGAGGTGCACGGGGGTGCAAGAAACGATGGCCCGGCAGCAGAGGTCCTGCAGACTGAATACTGTGGGGGCGGGGGAGGGGTGTCAGGTGATGAGGGGTCAGGTCATGGGAGGTAATGGGGGGGGTCTTGGTGGCAACTGACAATCTCACCATCAGATGAGCACAAGTGACAGAGAAGGGGCTTGGGGACTGGGAGGGATGGTGCGCAAAGCTCCCAGGGCTCCTGAAGCGGAACAACCCCCACCCCATGCCAGGAAAGCGGAGAGCAGCCACTGGGCACCCCGCCCCCGTCTCCTAACCACTCCGCAGGGCTCAGCGGCTAGACACCCAAGCCCATCACCCTGGGTGGGAACTGAGCCTGCTCTGGTGGGACTGGGGCCTGGAACCTGTCCTCTGACTGGCGGTGGGACAGGTCAGTCGGCAGCCAGGCCCTCCCCTCCAGGCCCTGCCTCACCTCTGTTGGGCCTCCAGATCTTCTCCATGCCATGCCGCATGAGCACGATGCGGGACAGCTCAGTGAAGGACTCGATGACGTTGAAGTTGCAGAGCGGGCTGACCTCGAAGAAGGTCATGCAGTTCTTCTCCGCGTAGGCGCGCGCCTGCTCTGTTGGGACTTGCCGCTTGAAGGCTAGGTGCAGCCGGTTCCCCACCAGGATCCGGGGTACTCCGGGTGCGTGCTAGGAGGTGTGCAGGACTCAGCAGAGGTGCAGTGGCAGGATGCCCCTCTGCACCAACCCCCACCCCCCAGGCCGTGGGCCGGCCCTCCACCGATTCCGTGCTGAGGTGGGGCCCCTGGGGGCCCAAAACCCCAACCCATGGTGCCATAACAGGCAGCGGACGGGGACACACAGAACCTGGGCCTGGGAGGCACTGCAAGTGGGGGCCCCAGAGGCTCCCTTTGCAAGTGGGGGATGTTGGCCCACGTGCCAGGGATGGGCGTGGCCCTGGAAGAGGGTCTGGGGGAGTACACCTACCTCGTCGATCTCTTTGATCCACCGGTCAATGCCGTCAAAGGACCAGCGGTTGGTGATGTCATACACCAGCAGGATTCCCTGCAAGGCAAGTTCGGGCATTACAAGGTATAGGTTCCCACGGACGGACAGGGTCGTGTTCAGGCTCTGCCCTGCAGCCCTCTGTCCCCATGTGGGCAGGGCCAGGGGCACTCGGGCACTAGCCAAGCTGTCAGGTGGACACACAGTTTACCCAACAGGCGGCGATGTGGAAAACAAGCTCCAAACCTTCCTCCTGCATTTAAGGGGGGCTCTGTGCACAGGGCTCAGCTAGCCCGACCTGTCTCCTCACCACGGCATGCCCTGTCCACCATCTGGGTGGGGGCCATCTGACTGTCAGGGACCTCGAGAGCTCGGTACTGCCTCCCTCCATGTGGGGAATCCACTGGGGCGGAACTGTAGTTTTCCACGTCTTTCCTTCAAGCACACTGTGTTACCCTACGTCGTCTAAAAGTCACTCCACCTAAGAAAGGCAGGCGCACACAGGACTGCGGTGTGGGGCACTCTTCCTGGGGGAACCAGGGGGTGCTGAGCAGAGGGGTTTCTGAGCGATCCCACCCACACTTGCAGGGGACGTGAGTCCGGGAGCAGCTGCCCTGAGATCGCACAGAGGCTCTACTGTGGGGACTTCCCTACCACAGCCCTCGGAGACTGCTACTCCGCCCGCCTGGCGGCAACCTCTCATGAACATCAGAGTCCCAGGCTCACCCCTGTCTCTGGCCTCATATTCCACCCCGAAACAGGTACCGTGAGAACCGCCCGCCAGCAGGGCTCATGCCCTCCCTGTGCAGGGAGTCGCCTTTATCTAGCCCACATCTCCAGCACACACCAGCAAGGGGAAAGTGTAGCTGCGATGGAGGGCACCCTCCATCTCAAAATGAGGAATTCTGAAGCCTTTCCCCTTGAAACTGTGCTTCAAATTCTGGCAGATGAGGTCCTGCTAAGGAGCAGGTGGAGACGGCTTTCACCCTGACCAGGGTGGGGTGGGGGATGGAAAGCCTGTCCAAGGCAGGGCGGAGCTGCCTGCAGGGGGCACGCCAGGCCTGGAGGGGAGCTGCCCGCTGTGGCAGGGCAACAGAGTCCAACAAAAGTCACAGGGACCAAGGTCTAGGCCATCCACGTCCAGTCTTTACAGATACTCAACACAGAACTTCTCATAAAACAAACATCAACAAACAAACTAAACGTGTGGCCCCAAGACCACCCGGCAGTCAGGCGGGCAGGCGACGAAGGCAGGGTGCACTTGCGCCCACCCACACTGCTCACGGGCACCACAGACAGCGAGGGGACAAACATGGACCCCAATGACACACATGGGCAGTTTCAGAAAACAGAAATACAAACACACCACACAGAACAGGCTTCCACAGACGTGACCACCCATAGAAGGGCTGGACGGGGACTTATTTCCTTGATTATGCCTCCTGTGTAATGCTTATTTTTTGATTCAAGCATCTTTATTAACCTATCAAGGTTACATTTTACACATAATATAAAAACGGATCTACGTTAGTACATCATGTTAATAAAGCAGTGCTCCAAAGTGACCAAGAAGCTGGGGAGGGAAAGAAATTTTCATTTTGGTCTTTTTCTTTCCCCTCCAACAAATTATACTTTCGATTAACAGCAACAGTGGCATAAAAATGCTCTGCTCTTTACATTTCTGTGCCTTACTGCAGATTAAGAGCAGCACCGGAGCCTTTGGGCGTGTGACTGTGTCTCCACTGACAGCCCCATCCAGGCCGGTTGCAGCCCTGGTCAGAAGGAGCATGGGCGCGTGCCCGCCAGGTCCTTCAGGAGGGGGAAACCTCCTCTGGGGCTGTCAGGCCCCCGTCTGGCCTGGAGCCACACCAGGGCGAGAGGCAGGGGCTGCCGTACAACGAAAGGCCTGGCCGTGCCAGTCTGCGGGGTAACTGCTGAGGTGGGGGGCAAGCCGGCAGACACTGAGGCCGACCGGAAAAGGCCAGGGCTGGGCCTGGCACACTGGCCACACAGTCCGAGGACCGTTGAGGCCGTGGGGGCCCAGGTGCTGGCCACGGCCCGAAGGCTGAACTCCACCCTGCTGTGGGCACCGCTGCCCTGAGCTCCAACCAGCCTGACCTGAGCTCCCGGCAGCGAGCGGAGTGAGGCAGCAGTGCTGGGAGTGCTCCCGATGGCCGCCTGCTGGAGCCCTGAAACTGGAGTATCTGTCAAGCCAGACGCCGACAGGACATTTTCAGTGATGTCATCCTGCCTTGTTAAAGCGTCAGAAGCTGACTGCCGTGCTCCAGAACCTGAGTGGACCGTGCTCCGGGAGCACCGGGAGCAGTGGCGCTCCTCCACCACCACACCCTACTCCCAGGGGCCCCTTTGGGTGGTCCTGGTTCCCAAGCCATCCAGTGCGCAGTGCACGCTATTTCCCAGTCCCATTGGTTCTTGCCAAAGGTCTCACCTGACCTGACTCAAGGGGTCTTGGCCAGCCGTGAGCAAACACTGTGTTTCGGTTTCCTGACTTGCAAGGATAAGGTCAGTACCATCAGATCTGTCACAAGATCCCCATCTCCACGTTTCTGTTTCCCTGTAACTCCGTCAGCACTAATTCATCCTCAGTGTCATCTTCATTATGAGCGGGAATTCCGCAGACATCCTCCCCCAGCCGCGCTTTGATGATAGCTTCCCACTCAGTCCACCTGCCCATTCTAGGAGGTTCCATGTATAAAACTCCAAAGAGGCACCGCCCTGGTGGCCCAGTGCCTCAGTCTCCCAAGGCAGGGGGCGGGGTTCCAGCCCTGGTCAGGGACCCAGGTCCCACAAGCCGCGCCTCACAGACAACTCACCTCACTGGTAGCTTGAGCGGGCCCCAGCCAATCGCACAGACCCCCCAAGCCAGTGCGGGCAGGTGGGGAAGAAGAGGGGACCTGTAACATTTAAAAGCTCGAGCAAACGGAGAGAAGCCTGTCTCTTGGGTTCAGGCTCAAGTGCGCCCCAAGGCTGTTGAAGAGCCTCTGGCTGGTCTCCTAGCTGGCGCCAGTCTCTGCCTACCACCGCCACCCGTGTCCTCCAGGTCAGGCTAATGACAGAGAGGTCACAGGATGAAGGACAGCGAGACGGCCGAACTGTGGGCAGGGACCAAAGGGACCACAGACTTGGCAGGGAAGACGCCTGGGACTGGGCACAGGTGGCTTCCTTGAGACCCCAAAATGGGGCTCCTGGTCACAGGACACCTCCAAAGGACCCCCAAGTCAGCTTCGACCTCAGAGAGCCACAGGAGTGGCAAAGACATTCTTACTGTATTCTCCCCTTTTCTCTTAACTTTGGCTCAGCTTCTTAAAACTTAGTAAGCCTCCATGGTAGAGACAGAAGCTCTGGTCCTGCCCCCCGCCCCAGTCAACTGCTGCTGTCTTTCAAGCACTCACAGGCGTCTCCTAACCCAGAGAAGGTCCTGGTGCAAACCACCCGGCACACCAGGGCCCTTCCCCACAACAGCCAGACGCTCACAGCAGGCTTGTCAGCGGGCACGGCTGCTGGGTCACAGTTGACGCGCCTCGTTTTGTTACAAACATCGGCGGCGAGCCTCTCAGCACACACAGGTGACTCGAGCTGCGAGAGAAAACCTCCCAGGTGTGGATGGGTGTGTGTACCCTTGTTGCCAAGGTAGTTTATTGAGCTTACATATCAAAAAACATAGGGATTTCAGGTGTGACCTGTTCAATGCGTTTGGACAAACACACCTGTGCAATCACCACCCAACCAAGGTCAGAGGGTGGCTTTTACCAGTGAGTGTGGGGCTGAGTCACGCGCTTGTGGTACAGCGGCCAAGGAGCCACAGGCTGTGGCTGAACGCCCCTGCCCACGCCCCATGGCGCGAGCACGGCTCTGCCCAGGAACGAACGCGCTGACGAGGGGAGCAGACGAAGCGCACACACCCCACCCAGGCTGGTGTCCTACTTGGCACTCACTGGAAGGGTACATGTGCCCAGACCTCACCTGTCTCCAGGAGACCAGCACCTGGCTGAGCTCCCCTTGGTGCTAACCCAGCTGATCCCAAGCCCCAGCTCGACAGGACGCTGCCCACCCCGGCTCCCCCATGCCCAGCCTGCGGGAACTGGCACAGGGGACCACGGTCCCCCAAGCGGGAGCGCTGGCCGCCTGGGCCACAAGGCCACCACAGACCTCAGCCACAGAAACAAGGGTCACAAGTCAGGAGACCTGAGGCAGAGAGGGCCTCCCAGGAAGAGACACAGGAGTGCAGCCAGGGCTACGTCGGCGGCTGTGGGGCCTCCGGGGACTGTGCCAGGACAGGAGGGCAACAGGACAGACAGGACCTGGGGAGGAGTAGCTGCTGATTGCACCCCAGGCCGCATGGGCCACGCTGCAGCCAGCGTGGGGCGTCTACCAGGCAGGAGACCCGAGGTCAGCTTCCCAGCTGGAGACCCACCCCCACCCGCCACCCAGGCCGGAGGCACACTCAGGATCCATGACTGGTTCCTCCAGCCCAGAAGCAACAGGAGCCTCTCGAACCAGCACAGTCAGTCAGCATGAGTGACACGTCCACGCCCGCTGCCCTGCAGAGAACTGGACGCGGAACACGCTCCCCTCCCCAGGCCTGTGCAGGTAAGCCCTCAGCCGACCTGCCTGTGCCTGTCCCTGCAGAGCTGACCTGCGTTCAGGGGCCCCCAGGGCCTCCTTGCTGTTCCCCGATCGCCCTGTCCCCATAAACCGAGGTAACTACCCCCTCACCTCATTTCCTGTTTTATTGAAAAAGTAGCAACGGGTGCGTCATAAAAATCGGGAGACATTCAAAAGCCACGGAAGACCAGAGACCCCGTCAAGAAGCCTGAGGCCTCAGGCCCCAACACCCGTCCCCCTGTGCACAAGGGGACGCCTGTCAGAGCCCCCGCAGACCAGGCCGCAGGACGCTCCTGGGTGCCACGCTCGCCCGCGGTCCTGGGCTGTGGGGCAGCCCCCACTCCCTCATATCTGCGCTGGTGCCGGCCAGTCTGTGGGCTGCCGGCTCTGACCGTCTGGGAGCAGCCGCTCCAGGTGGGACTGCCAGGCTAGGTAGGTCGGCAGCAGCACCCTCGCTAGCACCTCAGCAGAGGCCTGGACAGCAGGGAGCCCTGCAGGGGGCTGTCCATCACACACCCGGCCGCGGCAGGGAGTGGCGCTCTGGACTCTCCTGAGAGGTGCCTGCAAACGTGTCAGCTCCTGCTCACCAAGCAGAGGAGGCCCTGCCTCCACTGTCCAGTCCACCATCGGGGGGCACACCCCACCTGGTCAGAGCCTGGGCCCCCCACAGGTTCCCTGAAGCCAGTCCCCTCGAGAAGGCAGTGAGTGGGCAGCTGGTCTGTTCACACAACTGCTGCTTCCCTCCGTGCAGCCTCAATCTCACACTGACGGTTGGCACGCAGACCACCATGAGATGCCCAGGACAGACAGGGACGAGCAGGCCCCCAGGAGCCCCTGCACTGCACATAGCCCAGCCCCGGAGCTCCTCCCTGCAGGCCCGCCACCACAGCCCGTGCCCACCCTCTGGCATCTGCAGCAGCCCTTCCCACAGGGCTCAGCCCTCTGTCCAGCCAGCTGGCCCCGAGCCCACAGCTGCTGCGCTCCGCACAGGGTGCCACAGCCCTGCAGACCCCCTGGACGATGGCCGTGCAGGTCTTACCTGTGCGCCCCGCGAGTAGGACCTGAAGATGGTGCAGAACCGGCCCTGGCCCGAGGTGTCCCTGAAACAAAGTGGGGGGATGCGACCCATGGGAGCCCACCTGCATGAAGGACCCCGCCCCTCCCGCTCTGCATGCGCCCCGCAGACCTCCTTGGCCTGGACATCCCAGGAGACTGCTCTGTGGGGCTGGAGAACCCAAGTGCGGGGGAAGTCACACATCAACTGTGAGGGTCTGCAAACACCGTCAATGTGGAGTCCGGGAGGGGCAAGGAGGGAAGGGCCAGGGCCCCCTGGAAACACGTCTTTATGGGCGAAAGGGAGCCAGGCTCTGCCAGGACAGGCAGCCCTGACCTTCTGGTCTCTGCATCACACGCGGTCCCGTGTCTATACGGCTGCTGAACTGGTGGTTTCCTTAAGGGCCCGACTTACTTTACCCTGCTCCCTGACCCCGGCAACAAGGGAAGCACAGCAGCCCCGCCCAGGCGTCTCGGCGCACAGCCCGACTCACCAGAGCTCCAGCTTGACCCGCCGGCCATCCAGCAGGATGGTGGTTGTCTTGTAGTCGATCCCTGCAATGAAGCAGAGAGCAGGTGAAGGACTCACCCGGCCAGGACCCGGTCTCTGCAGCCCAGAGGAGACAGGGCTGGCCACCCTCCTGTCATCCCAGTGGCCCAAGGCGGGTGCCAATGCTCCAGCCAAAGGGAGGGTGGTTGGCCTCAGCACCGGCCACGTCACACGCTTCTCAGAGCTAATGGGTTTTCTGAGTTCCTGGGTTCACCCAGCACCCAGGTTCTGTCATCTGGAGTGTGCCTGGAGCACTGTTAATGCAAAGTGGCATCTGAAATGCTGCTTCTCTGGAAAGCTCTCAAAGAACCTCTGCTAGCCACGTCGTTACTTTTCATTTTTTGAATACTTTAAAAATTGAAGCATAGTTGAATTACAATTGCTTCAGCTATTACCGCAAAGCGATTCAGTTTTATATGTGTATCTATTCTTTTTCAGATTCTTCTCCATCGTAGATTATAACATATGGAATTTAGTTTCTTATGTTAAATAGCAGTTCCCTGTTTGTTACTTTTTTATACTTTCATGCGGAAAAAGCTAAATAAGTCCCATCCCTGGCAGGGACAGTGCTGGCCGCATCACCTCACACCAAGACCTTCAGCTGGCGTCTGGAAAGCTGGGCCCTTCCTCCTCCTCCCTGGAGCCTTGAGTGTCCAGGTTCTCGGCTGTCAACAACTCCTGCTCCAGGGAGACTTGGAAATGGGCATTTTCCATGCAGACCCAGCACGTGGGCAGAGTCCACCACAGCGCTGCACGAGGGGCCTCTGCCCTGAGGGCCCCCCACTTACTGCTGGCCATGTGTCAAAGCCTGGCTCCCACCCATCAAGGTACTCAGCAGAAGGAAAACACAATCCACAAAATGGGACATGATAAATACTTGCGTGTATCTGAAAAAGGACCAGTATTCAGAAAACAAAGAAATCTTACAACTCGACAAAAATAATCCAATTAAAAAATGGACCAAAGACTTAAAGAGACATTTCTCCAAAGAAGATATGCAAATAGCTGATAATCACATCAATTAGGGAAATGCAGATCAAAGCCATATGAGACACCACATCACACCCATCAGATAGTTATTATCAAAAAAGCAGAAAACAAGCAGTGTCTGTGAGGATGCAGAGGAGCCAGAACCCGTGAGCACTGCTGGTGAGGCTGGAAGATGGTGCTGCCACCAGGGAACACAGCACGGCGCTCCCTCAGAATTAAACTCAGTGTCACCACGGAATCCAGAAAGTCCGTCCAACATGTATGTATTTGCACATGCACGCTCACTGCAGCATTACTCACGACGGCTAAAAGATGGACACAGCCTCAGTCTCTAAAGATGAAAGAATGAACAATCAGAACGCGGTCCACCTGTACAATAAAGTATTATCCCATCTCAGAGAGGAAGGAGAGTCTGGCACATGCTGCAAGGGGAATGAACCTGGAAGACATTCTTATGCTCAGTAAAACGGGCCAGACACAAGACAAACCCTGCCTGGCCCCTCCTGTGAGGTCCCTGGAGCGTGAGCTTCAGAGTGGACGGAGAAAGGCTGCCTAGGGCCGGAGGCGGGTGGGGAAGAGGTGCTCAGCGGGGAGTCTCAGCTGGGAAAATGAAAAAGCTCTGGAGATGCTGGGAGGGCTACTGAACTGTATACCTCAGATACTTAAAATGATAAATTTTACATTGTGTATATTTAGCCACAATTTTTTTCAGGATGGAAGAGAAGATTCTCCCACACGCACTCTCGAGCTAAAGAAACGGGTGTCTCCACTGTCTTTCCTGTGCATTCACCTCCCCTCAACTGTCTGCCAATAACCCACTTTCTTAGGTGGGAACTCCTGGAACTCTCTGTCAAACAGGGAGCTCAGATTTGGCTCTGGACGCCTTAGAGGATCCGGGCTCTCTGGCTTCGTGAGCCAGACCCTATGAAGACAGTGCTGGACACAGCGATCCCAGGAAGGGCACAGACGCCTACCCTCCAGGCAGTCACCTCTGTGGGCGCTCAGTCCAGTGGGTGCCGGCCACAGGGACCCACCCTGAGGCCGCCCCCACGAAAGGACTATGGCCGACTTGGCGCCAGGGCCCAAGGGCCAGCCTGGAGTTGCAAGGAGAAGAGGGTGCCCAGGGAGGGCCCTGGAGGAAGCAGGGCACAGGGAACCGCTAGGGAGCATGCCAGCCTCCGTGGCCCTGGGGCAGGGCACACGGGCACCTCGCCCACCCTCTGCCTGAGCCCACCTGACTCCTTACTCAGGACTTCAACTCAAAGAGGACGGCCAGTCCCCAGCCTTCAGGGCCTCTGCTGAAAGCGCTGCCAGATGCCCCAGAAGGCCCTGTGCGGGCAGGCTCGCAGATTCCCCGCAGCAACCCCCCCACGCACAGCGGCTGGGCCAGATGGCCCACGGATGGGAACCAGTGGGATTCCCACCCAGGAGCCCGCCCCAGGGCCAGAGGATCCTCAGGGCAGACAGTGGGGTCCAGCTGAAAACGGCCGGGGGCACAGCTCTGCAGAAGACACAGGAAGCCGGCAGATTGACACAGCCCCTCGGAGGTTCTCAACAACCTCAAGGAGGGGCTTCCCTGGCTGTCCAGGGGCTAGGACGCTGTGTTTGCACTGCAAGGGCGGGGTCCCATATCCCTCAGGGAACTAAGATCCCATGAACCACACAGCGTGGTTAAAATACATCTCAAGTCTGCTCTTCAAGCTTACCCTGCTGCTCACCCACCCACCCCCTAAACCTAGGCAGAAACGTACAGTGTGCGTTACAGACTCAGAAAACCCAGAAACTTGAGTGCAAAGGGAGGCCCGCCCGCAGAGACAGCGCCTCCTGCAGGGACAGCACCAGACCTCACAGCTTCCCAGCCCAGACCTCCTCTGTGGCCTCAGGACCTGTCCCAGCAGAACCGTAGTCCCCCGCCCACCCTCGAGGACCAGCAGCTTCATGGGATGCATGTAACACCTGGTGGGCACAGAACACCACCAGCCCAAGCTGCCAGGGTGACTGCCCAGCACACACAGGGGTGGGGCAAGGGCACCTCATGGGGAGGAGTCCCCACAGGACCTGGCCGGGGGCCTGGGACCGCAGACACTCCTCCAATGGACACAGGGCTCAGGAGGCCACCGGGGGCCAGAGAAGGCCTGCTGTGTCCTCACTGGCCCCGGCTGCCCAGGCTTCAGCTCTGCGCCTCCTAAACGGCCGCCCCTCTCTCCTGGGGGCTCACGGGAGGTCTGTCTGCTGCTCCCCAGGGCTTCTGAGGGGGCACAGTTCACCTGATGCGGCAGCCTTCTGCACGCCTCACTCCGCCAGGCCCCAGCCACCCTGCGTGGCCCCAAACCAGGAACTGCAGCCTGAGCATTGACTGCCACCCTGCGCCCCTGCTGCTGCTGGGTGTTCACAGCTGAGACCCCACCTTGACATCGAGTGGGGTCTGACATTTCACAGGGATGTTTCCACTTTATGAATCACAGGAGCCTGTTGTTCAGAATCTGAACAAGAACTGTTCACCATCTCAAAACAAATTGCATCATGCACAGTGACACCGCCCCCAGGCCCATCTTCACCATCACCTTCTCAGCGTTGCACGGCTGTCCCCAGGCACTGACTCACTCGGCCACAGCCGCCTTACAACATCGCCCACACCCCTTCTTCCTGCTTCATATTACAGATGCGCGTGCTGCAGTGACGAGTGTGGGCAGAACAGGTGATCTGCTAATTCCACTCCTCAGGGCAGTCAAGGGGATGCTGCAGAGACCTGTCCAGAAAGGCCGACGCCTGGGACCCCGCTTCCCCGCAGACTCTGCATCCCCTGGCCCACAGGACCCACCGAGCAGGGAGGCACACAGCCCAGGAGGCAGGGAGTGCCCGGCACCGATGCTTCCACCCTCCCCAAAGGTGCTCAGAGCAAGGCTCGGAGGAGGAGGCAGGTCACTCAGGTCCCATCCTGGCAGGTGCCCATATCCTGGTGATTGGGGAGTCAGTCTATCAGGCACCCCTCAGGGCCCGACAGCCACTGCACCAGGGGCTGGGACTGCGTGCACGGACACACAGGAGGAAGGCCAGGTGGCACCAGTTAGCAGGAGAACCACCCCTACCTCCAGCCTTAGCAGCCTGGTGGCCCCATGGCCCCAGGGCCCTCCTGTGGAAGACGGCCTGGTGCGGGGGCCGCCCCCCTCGGGCCCTTCTCCCTGCAGTGCAGCAGGCAGTCCTCCCTTGGGACCCACATTTCCCACATCTGCGGGCACCAACGCAGGACAAAAGACCTCGAGAAAACCCACCTTCGCTTGAGCCCCAGGAAATAACAAGGTCAGCAGGGTGAAGCGGACAAGCAGCATCAGTTCTCAGCTTTAGCCTGCTCACAAGCCAAGATCGCAGGTGTTCAGAAGCCCAGGGCTCTGCCCTCCCTGGGAGCAACAGCTTTCAGGACCAAGACCACCAGGCACAGCCTGCCTGACCCCTGGGGGCTGGGGGGGCATTTCCCATGCTAAACTCAGACCCGTCTGCAGGACCGGCAAGGAGGGGCGCCCCACCCATAAAACAACCCACCAGCCCCGCTTCCATCTGAAGCTGTCTTTACGGAGGAATCGGCAGCTCTAGTGCATACCCACCCAGGCACCTCCCAACAAAATGAAAAGCCACGGGACAACTTGTTAAAAACTCATAAAAGTG
This sequence comes from Redunca redunca, assembly GCA_006410935.1. Classification (NCBI taxonomy): domain Eukaryota; kingdom Metazoa; phylum Chordata; class Mammalia; order Artiodactyla; family Bovidae; genus Redunca; species Redunca redunca. The sequence continues at coordinate 18,928 of SJYQ01095732.1, forward strand.
AGGAAAAAACGAGTGATAAAGACTGGGTTAAGAACAAAAGAGAAAATGCTGATCGATGCCTCCCCTTGCACCTGACACGGGCGCATAGCTCCCGGGCGTGGAGGGGCTGCCGTCACTCTGCCATCCCTGTGCAGGAGGAGCTGCTCTCCCAGCACAGCCCCCAGACCCCTGCTCCCCTCCTGGACCCAACACGATGCCAACGCCCAGGGTCAGGGTGCTGCCGCAAACCCAGACAGGCAGCTGCTGCTCCTCAGAGCTACTCCTTAGGGAGGGAAAACCAGATCCTGCCAAGTTCCCAGAGACAGACAAAGGCAAAAAAGGCCTAGGTCCTTGCGGAACCAGAAACAGCATTCAGCAACAGCAGCAGACGTGCAGAAGTGCTGGGGGCTGCGCGTGGCTGTGCAGGTGGTGCCAGGGCAAGTGGTCCTCCTGACACACCTGACCAGCCCTTGCACACCCTCTCCCTGGGGGTAGGGGGGACAGCAAGGCCTCTCTCTGCCACATGTCTCCTTCCAGGGCACGCGGAGAGCAGGGGAGGGTCTCCCGCAGTGTGGCGGGCCCTCACAGGTGGGCACAGGCCCCAGTCCTCCCGAGGGCGATGGGGGCCAAGCCTGGTTTCTGCCCCTCAGAGAAGGGCCCAGTGACGATGGCCGCCCCACGATCACACTGCACAGACAGTCCTGCGGCTCCGTGAAGCAGGAGGCTCCTGGGGAGAGGCCTGTGCCCAGGAACGGAGGCTGGGCACCGCCGCTGACAACACTTGAGCCCAGCGGGCCTTCGGCCTAGCACACGAGTGTGCAAAGCCCTGAGGCCCGGATTTCTGCCCACAGACACAGGCGTGGTGCTTTCTGGTCGGCTCGGAGCTGAAACAATTCCGCAGACTGGGACTCATGGATGGCAGGCATTTATCTGCCGCTCTCTGGAGGCCAGGAGACCACTCAGCGCGGGGGATCCAGCATCTGGAAGGGTGGCTGCCCGCCGTGTCCTCGGGCGGAGGCAGCAAGGGAGCCATCCCGACCAGATCACCTCCCGAAGGCCCCACCTCCTAACACCATCTCCAGAGTCAGGTGTGAGCATGTCAACTGCAGAATGCCCGCCCAGTGCTGGCAGGGGCAGAAACACGGACGTGCACTCCACCGACCAGCCTGCAAAAGCCAACCAACACCAACAACCCAAAGACCCTTCCATAGGGCTGTGTGGTCCTAGTCCTGGAGCCTGAGGACATGCTTCCCACAGGGCGAAGGGCTTGGCCGACATGATGGGTCCCGGGCCTCAAGAGGGGAGAGGACCCTGGGCTCCCCAGCCTGATGTCATCGCGAGTCCTCAGAGGTGGGCACCCCTGGCCAGTGAGTCTGACAGATGCAATGGAAGGAGGGCCCTGCCCTGGCTCTCAGAGTGGAAGGGGGGACCTGGGGAGGAGCGCAAGTGACCTTGAGGGGCTGGGACAGCCCTCTGTCCACAGCAAAGGAACAGGGACTCAGCCCCACCTGACTGACCACTGTGCCTGCAGGGTGATGAGACGGTGAGGGACGGCAGAAGGAGCGGCGGGGGGACGGGCGACTGCGGCAGTGGTCTCACAGAGTGCCCGGGGAATGGGTGACTGCGGCAGTGGTCTCAGGCAGTGGCCGGGGGACGGGCGACCAGGGTGGTGGTCTCAGGGAGTGCCCGGGGGATGGGTGACCGCGGCGGTGGTCTCAGGGAGCGGCCGGGGGACGGGCGACCGGGGCGGGG
>SJYQ01095733.1:0-11534 GCA_006410935.1 Redunca redunca
TGGTATACTTGCCTGGGAAATTAAGTGGACAGAATAGCCTGGCTGGCTACACTCCATGGGGTCGAAAAGAGTCAGATGCGACTGACCACACACATGTGAATACAGGCTTATTATGTAAAGAAATTTTTTTTCCATGGTGGGTGTGCTCTGCAGGTAAAAGTTTGAAAATCACTTGTAAAGCACATGTAGTCGCTTATAAGGCACATTGCACGTATATTATCTCCTGTAAGTCGTGCATGTGAGCTTGTCTGCCTATTCTAGATTTTTTATTGAAAAAAACAGGTTCAGCAAGATAAAATAGCAAGGCAGAAAGTGATGGATGTGAGTCAAACCAGAATTGTTTGAGCAAAAACCCACATCCTGTCATTGACTGCCAGAGTTCCCAGAAAAGTCCTCAGGCTAGAAATCAGGGTCACTGGGATTCTGGGTCTGGTCTGGCCCTCCAGCACAAAGCTCTTGCCCTCCTCAGGGGCCTCCATCTGTAGTGTAAATGGGACATCCCCATCAAGTCTAGACTTGGAGTGAAACCTTCCATGTTGAATCCAGTGCAGCCTTTCTTTGGGCCTTATCAGTCAGAGCATCAAAAGTAGTATTTGTGAGATTCTGCAGGTGCTCAGTGGGTTTTCAGGTTTAGGCCTGCAGGCCCAGACTAATCTACACATGGGTTTTTCAGGGGTCAACATTGTAAAAATAAGGACATCTACCTTATCCTGGTGGCTCAGTGGTATAGAATCCACCTGCCAATGCAGCTGATGCAGGTTTGATCCCTGGGTTGGGAAGATCCCCCTGGAGGAGGAAATGGCAACCCACTCCAGTATTCTTGCCTGGGACGTTCCATGGACAGAGGAGCGTGGCAGGCTACAGTCCATAGGAGTGACAGAGTCAGACACAACTTAGGGACTTAGCTGGAGAAGTGGAATCATCTGACACAGCAGAAGAAAGCCCCAGGAGCTGGGGAGGGGTGGCACCTTTTGTCCTAGAGGTGCTGTGGCTCTCATGGCTCATTAGATGAGGGCAGGGAGCAACTGGTCAGAACAGCAAGAGGAAGCAGTCTGGACAAATGCTGGGCACAGTGCCCTCAGGTTTCTGTTTCACGCAAGGTCCATGCAAAAGGCCCTGGGTAACACGCGTATCAGTTTAGTTCAGCACTCAAGTTGTATCGACTCTCTGCGACCCCATGGACTGTAGCACGCCAGGTCTCGCTGTCCATCACCAATTTCTGGAGTTTATTCAAACTCATGTCCATTGAGTCGGTGATGCCATCCAACCGTCTCATCCTCTCTTGTCCCCTTCTCCCGCTCCCAGTCTTTCCCAGCAGCAGGGTCTTTTCCAGTGGGTCAGTTCTTGGCATCAGGTGGCCAGAGTACCAGAGTTTCAGCTTCAGCATCAGTCCTTCCAGTGAATATTCAGGACTGATTTCCCCTAGGATGGACTGGTTGGATCGCCTTGAAGTCCAAGAGTCCCTTGGACTCTCGAGTTTTCTCCAACACCACAAAAGCATGAATTCTTCGGCACTCAGCTTTATAGTCCAAACCCCACATCCATGTATGACTACTGAAAGAACCATAGTTCTGACCAGATGGACCTTTGTTGGCAAAGTAATGTCTCTGCTTTTTAACATGCTGTCTGGGCTGGTCACAGCTTTCCTTCCAAGGAGCGTCACATGTACCTGGAGCGGTGAGCCCACCTCCTCTATGGCGGGCGCGTGTGCTGCCTCACCTGGCTCTGCCACATCTCCGTCCTCGCATCCTGGCTCCAGTCCCAAGCGTCCACCAGGTTTAAGGGGCGGAAAAACAACCAGTTTCAAAACGTTTCTATCTGAATGTAAACTTAGTTTTGAATTGTGTTTTTCACTGTATGTATGACTCCATTGTTTTTTTCCCCAGCTCTTTCAGTGAAATAGTAACATAATAAATAACCCGGAACAAAATACTTGAGGATCACCTCACCTCCATCACCCAGTGCCCTGACCTGACCCAGCTCTCTGAAATGGTACCCTGACCCAGCACCCACAGGACCTTAGTTTATCTTCCTCATCACTTGGGCTTATTGTTGTTGACCTTTCTCTGCCAGGGTGCCTGTTTTTGTTTGCTCTGTCATGTCATGAAGGTCATATTACTGTGATTACAACTTGGATTCATTGCCTCTTGGCTTTTGTCAAGAGAGCCAAATAAAGTTAGAAAGGAAGGAAAGATAGGTCTCTGGGAAATAAGGCATGATTCAGTGCCCGCACCCCCACCCCACCCCACCCCTGCCACGCCTCTCCCTTCTGTGTCAGTTACTTTTAACTGCACCCAAGTTTTATAGTCACAGTGAGTGGAACACAGGCCCTGGCATTGCAGAGCCTTGCGGACAGAGGCCTGGCTCCACAAGGAGAGCCCTGACTCCACAGGAGATTCCTGTTCTTGGCCCTTTCTGGTGAGATGATTGGTGGGTCTCTACTGGCACCATCTAGAGCTCAGCTCCTTTAGGCCAAGCACTCTCAGGGTGGGTTTTGGCTTCCTCCCTAGTGCTGCCTAACCAGGCCTTCTTGTTGGTCAGATGACTTGGATGTGGTGTTCGTGTGGGTGGCATATTCTCTAGAAACCAGTAGCCAAACAGTAGCTTCAGGAGAAACCTGCTAATAGCAGGGCAGGGGGAGGCGTGTGAAGCGGGAAGCATTTCCCTGGAGATTGTTCACTTCTTTCTCCCCGAGTAGACATGGGTTGTCCTGTTCAGGGTGTGGACCTAGGATGCTCAGTAAGAGACAGGACCTTTCAGGAAATCTCTTCCTGTGAGACCCAGAGCCACTCACCCTTCCAAGGGCACAGCCAGAGCTTCCAGTGGGCTGTGTGAGACTCCACCAGTCTGACTCATGATGCGCCTTAGCACACGGATGGTTCTAGGGCCCTGAAACACAGAAACCTGTCCCTCAGACTTGACTTGACCTAGAGTTTAGGCAGAATAACAGTGCAGGCAGCTATGCTCTGAGAGAGGTGGTTACTCAGAGTCCCCCCACCACCACTGGTCTGGCCCTGTTAGGACCCCCAGCTCAGGAAGGCTTTGCTCTCAAAACCTGTCTGGGCTGCTGTCTGTTCAAGACTCTGCTGCTGCTGCTAAGTCACTTCAGTTGTGTCCGACTCTGTGCAACCCCACAGGCGGCAGCCCTCCAGGCTCTGCCGTCCTTGGGATTCTCCAGGCAAGAACACTGGAGTGGGTTGCCATTTCCTTTTCCAAGGCATAAAACTGAAAAGTAAAAGTGAGGTTGCTCAGTCGTGTCCGACTCTTCATGACCCCACGGACTGCAGCCTTCCAGGCTCCTCCATCCATGGGACTTTGCAGGCAAGAGCACTGGAGTGGGCTGCCATTGCCTTTTCCGTTCAAGATTCTACTGCCTGTTAACTGAAGGATGAAGAGTTGTCACTGAAGACCAAACGTGAGGAAATGGGCAAAGGATGGTGAACATGTTTTAGAGCTGGATCGAGGTGGTCATGCAACTTTGTAATTGGACTAAGTGCCACGGAATTGTTCCCTTTGAATGGGTAAAACTATGTGAATTCCACCTCAAAAAGAAAAAAAAAAAACCCAGAACCACGTTCTGTGTGAGGCACTTCTCACCATGAAACCTGAGACTGGAGATCTCAAGGAATGTGTTTCTCGGATGGGGGGACAGGTATGACTGGTCCTCACCTCTAGTCGGAACTCTTGGAGTTCAAAAAGGCCTTGATTTTTCTTGGTCATTCATTCCTCCTCTGAACCACTCTGTAAATCTTTCACATTGTTTGCCTCCCAAAGCAGTGTATTTAGTGTTGTTCATTACATGCTAAGTAAGGTTTTGTTACCTTTCAGAATTAAGGATCGTTGGTGCATCCATATCATCAGAGGTTGGCAAGTAGCTGGGGAACTCAGGTGGTAAAGCCAGCGTAATGATTTCCAGAAAGAGAACAGGGATGTCTTCTCTCTTATGTTGGCTTTTCTCAGCACTGCCCTGAGCCCACTGCCATTTCCACCTGAGGGTTACCTGGCTTTGAGGAGGGCTCAGGCGGTCAGGCTTCCCAGGTGGCGCTAGTGGTAAAGAACCTGCCTGCCAATGCAGATGTAAAAAGACATGGGTTCAATCCCTGGGTCAGGAAGATCCCCTGGAGGAGGGCATGACAATCCACTCTAGTATTGCCTGTAGAATCCCATGGCTCACAGAGTCGGACACAACTGAAGCAACTTTGCAAGCACAGGTGGTCAGGGACAGGGGAGGCTGGTCTTTAAGATGAGTAAGGCATCAGAGGTTCCACTGTGTAATTCTTGATTTTCAAGCAATAGTTTCCTGAAAGGGGACTCCTTGTTACTAGTCCTGCCGAAAATGTCTGTCTTTCATCTGTTCTTTTTCCAACTGAAACAGTGGACACAGTTGAGCCTCTCATGCAGACTGGTGTGGAGGGGAGTCCAGCGTACCACCGCTGGGAGGGTAGGCTGGCCCTGGCCCGTGGGATGACCTGCAGCCCAGATAGGCTGGGAAGGTGTGGTTGGGGCTTAAGCCTGTAGAGATTTATCTGCCACACAGGGTCCCTGGTGCTCAAGGGAACACTGGGGTGCCTTTCATGGGACCAGAGGTGGGTGGGGGGCCCACGGCAATGCTGGAAGGAGGCTGTTGGAACCAGGACTGCAGATACTCAGGAGATAAAATTTATAGAACGTGATGTTCAGACCAGCACTAGAACAAGATAAACCCCATTTAAAATTTTCCAGAGACCACTTTAACTCTGCAGGAACTGCTCAGGCCTGGTTGCTTACTGGTTCTGTCTACTCCACATTCTCTGCATGGAAAGATTTAGGCATTGGTGAGGAGGATGCAGCTGCCTGGCAGACACACTCGCAGTTGACCCAGAGCAGAATGGAGTAGGAGGTGCATTTATCTTTAAAGGCTTCTGACTGCTTTAGTAAAACATCCTCAGAAGACAGTTTTATTGTTACATAGACCAGAATTTGTCCAGTTCAAGGTTCTACCTGAATGCAGTTTTTCTTTTCCAGTTATGTTTCAAATTCTTAGAATCCTGCAGAAGCACCCAGAGGTGGAAGGACCCTCACACGTTTTTTCTTTTTTAATCTCCATTTTTGCAGATGAGCAAAGAGGTTCAACTTGCCCAAGGTTTCATGAACCTCAGGCCACTCTGGATTTGGTTAAGAGATCATCTCACATTCCAGGCAGATCTCCTTTCCATTCAGGTTCTGAACCCTGGTTTCCTCGCCTGTAATCCAGGGCAATGCCTCTTTCTGTGGGATGGTTTGAAGGATCCAAGTTAATCCATGTGAGGCTCTTGGTTTAGGGCTGGGTTTACATCAGAGGTGCTTACTGAGGGTTATCTGTACCATGGGCTGTGAGACCAGGACACAAACCCTAAGCCCAGGGCGTTGCTGTGACCCCGGCAGACAGCAAGCAGAGGTGCTGGGAGAGAACAGGTGAATTTTCGTTCTGGCTCCAGCAGCAGCTGTGCTCTATGGCTTGGTGAACCTTTCCACATAGAAGTGAGTCCTGCATCGTGACAAAGGATGGAGGAAAGTCCTCCTGGAAGTAACTGTACAGGCACGTGGCAGGCCGGTTACCTGTATCACGGTGCAGGAAGGACTGGACAGCCCACTCATAGGGGCAGAAAGGCACACAGGCTCTGGCTTGCAGTCAGAGCATCTGGACATGTGATGCCTCACTTGTGCCCCTTGGCTTCTCCCAGAGCCCTGGAATGCTGCAGAAGCCATGGGTCAAAGCATGGCAAGAAAGCAGCACAAGCTTTTCCCCCCATTGAGGCCAAGCAACAGGCTGGAGAGCGGCCCGAGCAGCTGTCGGAGCTGTCAGGCCTCAAGACTGTTCCTCCCTGTTCCCTTGTGTACAAGGTGACAGGTACTGCTGACACCAGGGGTTTCACTCTGTAAGGAAGCCAAGAAAGCTTGAACTTGACTGAATCGCTTAGGCAGAAGCCAATACATCTAATCTCAAAGCAAACTCAGAAGTTTGGTCCCAGAAGTTTAGATGTTTGTGTATTTTCCTAAGCAGTTAGGAAAAGAAAAACCACAACTACTAAAATCTGCCAGGCTGCTGCAGGGATGGGTGTGGGGAACCCCTGGCCAGGCCTTCAGCGCAGGCCCTGCTGTAGTCTGTGTGGTGCCCAGCAGGCCTTCTTGGACCGCTGCACCCCAAGTCTGCTGCACTGCAGGTGGGGCTGGGCACAAAGCTCCCTTAGCTTTGCCCCAACGGTACAGCTGCCCACACCCACCCTGAGGCCGAACAGAGAAAGGGCTGCCCAACACCCAGGTTTTTAGTGTTTCCACTTTATTGCTCAAGCATGGAACTTGAGGCAAGCCTGGACCTTCAGCAACGTGCAGAGAAGAGGCTGAGGGGGTGGGGATGCGACCTGGCTGAGAAGGGACACTGACAGGAAGGGGTACAAGGGTGGTCACCATGACACCAGAAGACAGCATCGGCCACGACACCTGGGCCGAGGAGGAAGGGAGCGGAGGTAACGGGCACAGCAGTGGTTTTCCCATGCCCCTAGCACCCACGTGGAGGCCGCGTGTTTGGAAACGGACCGGGAGGGAGGAGGGTAAGTGGCTGCCCAGGAGGAGTCTCCCTGTCCACCCTGCCTTCTTGTCGGACCTCACATCCCTACCACTCGCCCCTTCTACTGTCTGAGAAACGGACGCAGCAAACAGGAAGCAAAATAAATTAACATTCTGATGAGTGTGCGTGTGGAGGGACATTCATTCACATGGAATGGGGGTGGGGGGAGGGGTGACACCACCTAAAATGACCCCTCCCACCCCCCAGCCTGATCCTCTCTCCCTTCCCCCAAAGCCACCATCCAACCAGATAGAAAAATAAAGGTCTAATTCACTCAAAATTCTTCAGTTTGTACAAAACTAACAGGGTGGAGTAGGGTGGGGGGGCAGGCAGGCAGCCATGGGGACAGGGCTGGGGCAAGGCTATGCTTCCGCCTCCACCTGCGGCTGGCCCCCAGCCACGTCGTTCTTCGGCTCGTTCCTCATCTCCACGTCAGCCGGCTGGTCTCCCGCAGCCACCGTGGCCTTGGCCTGTGAGAAGGGAAGAGGGGCAGGGCATCAATGCCAGTTCCCATTTGGCCCTCGCCCCTGACGAGAAAGGTGACTGTCACTCCAGGTCCCTACTCACCTGCCTGTGCCCACGTGATCTCCTTGCACACTGACGCCACGGAGTCTGTACCCAAAACACACACCCCGCGCAAAAAACAGTACACAGCAACTTCCAACAGAATTACAGAGACCAACGACACACCTGTGCACGCATGTACAGAATCAGGGACTCGCATTGTTTATTGCAATACTATGGAAAACTGAACTTGTCCATGGCAGGGGACTGAACACTTCAGATATAGCTAGTTCAAGCTGGTTTAAAACACACAGTGGATTTTGAAGCCTCAGTCTGAGGGAAAAAAACTAGCCTTGCCCCAGCAATTTAAAAGTGCTACGTGTTAAAATATTTGGATACCTTGGGTCAAATATTAAAACTAACCACGTGTTTTACTTGTTTTTAAACAGAGCTACTAGGAACTTGAAATTAGAAATGTGGTTTGCATCATATTTCTGTTAGTGCAGGTTTAGAACACTGAGCGACTAAGAAGCAGGGAACAGGGTAAATAAGATACGATACACCCACTCAGTGAAATACTATGTGAGCTCTTTTGCACACTGATGTAAAATGAGCTTCAGGTGTGACGTCCAAAAAGCACAAGGTACTAGTAGGAGGCAGCACCTGCTGCCTGTCACCCGGGAGCACTGCCTGCCCCCCGGGAGCACTGCCTGCCCTGCAGCCTTTTTACTACATGCCCTTCTGTGCACTTAATCACCTGTTTAAACCTCAGGTTCTTAAATCTGTGTTTACTAATGGGCACAGAGAATACAGGGCAGGAAGCGCACCAGAACATCCAGCTCCCAACCCCCAGGGCCTGAGCGGGGACACACACACACAGGGACACACACACAGACTGGCAGGGACCAGGTGATGCCGCTTCCCGTCCACCCTGCCCATCCTCACCTTGTTCTCCTCCTCAGCCAGCCTCTCAAACATGTTGGCGTAGAGCTTCTTCTCCTTCTCAAGCTGCTTGCGGATGCGCTGCTGGCACACGACCAGCTGGGCCTTGGCCGCCTTGTTGCTGGGGTAGAGCTGCAGAACCTTCTGGAAGTCAGCCCGTGCCAAATCAAAGTCATTCACTGCCAGGTGGGCCTCTCCCCGGCGGAAGAGGCCTTTCTCGTTGTTGCTGTCTAGTTCCAGGGCCTAAGGCACACAAAGGAAGCAGCAGCAAAGTCTCAGGTCCCCCCAAGTCACTGCTGGTGAGATGAGCCCCACCCCAAAGGAACAGGTCTTGGGCACCACATGGAAAGGACCCAAGGCTGGGAAGGTGCCTCATTTAGTCCGGGAGGCGCAAAGGAAGACGGCTCTTCAGCTGAGAACCACCTGGGACGCTAACACACTCTTCTCTTTTTGGGGGACAGGGGAACCATGCAGCTCATAGCTTAGTTCCCCAACCAGGGATCCATGAACCCTGTGATAGAAACACAAGAGTCCTAACCAATGGACCTCCAAGGAAACCCATCCCCCTTCAGAATAAAGCGGGTACAGGAGGGAGAGGCAGAGGGCCAGGAGGGGAGAATGCTGAAGTGGTTCCTCCAACCATTGCTTCTACTTGCCTCTGTGCCCTCGTCCCCGACCGTTAACTAACCCAAAAACCCGCTTCCCACATTGCTGCCTCTGGGCCTCCACCTCCGAGCCCCACTGCTCCATCCTGCCTCCCCTGCCCTAGTCATCAAGGCCAGGTTTCAGGCACACCAGGAGCTCACCCAGCCCTGCCTGGGCACACCGCCCTCACCCCCCTAAGGAGCCTCACCTTGTTACAGTTTTCAATGGCAGCGGAGAAGGCTTGCAGCTTCAGATGACACATGGCCAGGTTGAGGTGGGAGGCCAACCGAAGGGCCTGCGCCTTCTCTGCGTCCTCATTGGAGAAGCTGGACTCGTACTCCAGCCAGGACACAATCTTCTTGTACTGCAGCACAGCTTGCTTATACTTGCCTTCCTACAAGGTGTGGAGGGGCAGGCTCAGGCTCCCAGCACAGGCTCGGTGGCCCCAGGCTGTCACAGCCCGTGGACACCAGTGACCCAGGGGCATGAGAGTCATGACCCCCACCCACCCCCCCACCCCGCCCCAACAACCAACCAGCCANAGGGAGGCCCCCACCCCGCCCCAACAACCAACCAGCCAGCTCAGATCCACTTGGTGACAGCTGCAGGTGCCACCCTGTCTACTTCCTGGCAGAAACCCCGCTGTCGTGGCAGAGCCCGCCCTGGGAGTGTCTGAGGACCTTGCTGGGGGCTCACCTTGAAGTACACAGTGCCTCGCTCCTTCACTATGGTGCTCTGCTCCAGCTTCTCCTCTGAACTCATCTCCCAGGACTCCTTGGCCTGCCATACCCCAAAGCAGAAAAACAAGCTATCAGCCCCCCCAAGGAGTTACGTCCAAGGTGGGGCAGGGAAGACCCTGAATGAACTCACCTTCTCAAAACTCTTGAGATGTATTTCATACTTCAGCTCAGCATTTGGTGGGATCTGGAACTTCTCCTTCCCAGCGCTGCCGAAAGCATAGCTGTAGGGGCAAGAAAACACCAGGTCGTTTCTTAACTTGCTTCACACTTAAAAGGTTTCCTGCAAAGTGCCCTCCATCCCAACTTCCATGCTTGGCAAAATCTTCCCTGATGCTGCTTCTTCACACAGTTAGTTGGGCTCTTACATCTTACACATTGTTCTAGTAACTCATATTACACACTGGCACGATTATCTCCGAGCAGAGGGCCATTAGAAGGTGGGAACAATGTCTCTGAACACCCAGGAATTTTCTGCACTGTGTCTAGCACATAGCAGGTATGTTTCAACAAACAGTAACAACTGAGTCAATTAACAGGAGACGAAAACCCTGGGCTGGAAAAGGCGATCTGCCGCAGCCATAACTGAAGAGATGAGGTTCTGATTCAAAAAGACGTGGGTAATGTGGCCACACTCCTGAGTACAACAGAAGTCCTGACGGTGTCTGTGCGGGGTGCCCAGCACATAGTGACTGCTGGCAGGGGAGGATACAACTGGCTATACAATTTAGGCCAGCTCTGCAACTCACCTGGACAAGGAGATCTGACCTTAGTTCACCCACCTGCTCTACAGACTGCCCACACCTGGGCCAGAGTGGGCCTCACCTGGGCTTGAGATACACAATGGAATGTTCTCCTTTCTCCATGCGCTGGATGGCTTTCTCCAGACCACAGGGCAGATCCATGCTCTCCCCCTCGCCAACCTCAAAGCGGAGCTCCCGCCGGTCAAACATCTGGTCCTTGAAGTACCCTTCCAGTGCAACTGGCGTGGAAGACAGACAACGCACTGGATTTGAGTGGGCTGGTGACTAAGGGATGCACCCGCCACCCCCCAACCCTGTCCCTTCCTACTCCCCAGATGCCCTTCTGCATTCTCAGATGGACAGATGTTAAGAGAATGTGGTTCAACCCCTCACTTTACAGATAAGAAAGCTGGATCAGAGAAAGGCATGGACCTGCCCAAAGCCACCCAGGCCCTGCACAGCGGAACCCGAGTGGGATCCCAGATTGTGAGCCTCACCCTCCACAATGGCGCCTTCATTGGGCTTGGCATAGCCCTCCCCCCGAGTCCGTATTCTCCTGATGATCCCGCCGTCTTCCTCTTCTGTCAGGTCCTCACCCTTGAACTCGAACAGCTCCACCTGTGGGACAAGGTCTAAGGATCCATGCTCCCCTCTCACTCACAAGAGTCCCTAATAAGGGCCAGAGCAGGTCTGACTGCACAGGCAGCCACACCAGGAGTGGACCAAGTGGCTAAGTTCTCAGGAGCAGCCCTGGTCTCAACCTTGGTATCACTCTCCTCAATGACTGCTCTATAGAACAAGCACATGTTCCAAACGGTCCTAATTCAGCTGCCAGACAAGCTCCATCTGACAGACATTAGAAATAACCGAACACCTCTCACCAGTCTTCCTAACATTCTCCGAGGCTCCAATGCGTAGGGCTCAACCATTTTTGAGCCTTAACACAGTGAAGTTTCACCTTCTCAGCAAAGGCTTGCCCCTTATCTCGACCCACGCAAGAAGCATCTCTGCCCGCATCTTATTTCTAGGGCACCAATGTTTTGCACTGTCAGTCATGACTGCATGTAGCCTGTGACTTCTCAATTCCTTCGTTTCGGTCCACCTTCCTCTGAGCATCCCTCTTGAGATGAACAGGCCTCAAGCCCTCACCCCGCTGCTTTAAGTCTGAAAGAGGGGCTCGCAGTCACCTCTCCCCAACTGAAACCTGCCCACTGACAGTTCTCTGGTAGAAGCAGTAGGTGATGCGCACTCCATGTCTTCCCTCCCCAGGGCAGGCCCTCATCCTTGGCTACATTGTCTCCAGGCAGCAGGAAGGGCTGGAGGGCAGCCAGACCCTGGGCTGAGATAAGGCTGGCTCTCTGCCTGGCCCTCTGTGGC
>SJYQ01095737.1:0-11878 GCA_006410935.1 Redunca redunca
AACCTTGGAGGCGAAGCATTTCGCCTCCTGGGGACTTGCTCTTGAATTCTTTGAGGGTAGCTGGCTTCTGCAGAAACCCAAGGTGAAAGTCCTCTCCTCCCCAGGTGCTCCAGGCGCCATCGGGCGCTGAGTGTATCTGCGGCAGAGGAGGAAAGGGCGAGGGGCGAAAGAGTGGGTGCGGGGAACTGGGTGGACAGCTTTGCCTGCAATGCGTTGGGCCTGAGGCGGTCAGTGCTGAATTCAACATTTCCCAGGTAAACATCCCCCAGCTGGCCACTGAGTTGGCTCATCCTGCAATGGCGAGGCCTTTGGTATAGGAGAAAAAGATTTATGAACCAGATGATCTTGGAAACTTCTTGGAAGAAGTCCCAGTCCAACTAGACATAAAAGGGCAGAATGAATTTGTCTAGCTGACCAACCACCCATCCATCCTTCCATTCCGCAAAATATTTATTTGTGAATTGACTTAACTTCAGCACTTTGCTTTCTTTTTTGCTTTGGTTTGATTTTTTTAAACATTAATAAAAGTTGTGCTTGCATGCTGAGTTGCTTCTGTCATGCCCAACTCTTTGCAACCCCATGGGCTATAGCCCTTCAAGTTCTTCTGTCCATGAGATTCTCCAGGCAAGAATACTGGAGTGGGTTGCCATTTCCTTCTCCAAATAAAAGATCTATAAAACAAACAAAGTGAATGCCTGACCTCCTAGGTCAAGAAATAGAACATAGCTTAGAAGCTCCTCTGTATCCTCAGTCATGCCCATCTTTCTCTCTTCTCTGAAATATTCTAGCCTGACTTGTATTAATCATGTCCTTGCTTTCCTTTATTGTTTTTTAGTCGCTTAAGTTGTGTCCAACTCTTTCTCGCATGGATTGTACCCCACCAGGCTCTTCTGTTCATGGGATTTCCCAGGCAAGGAGACTGGAGTGGGTTGCCATTTCCTTCTCCATGGGATCTTCCCAACTCAAGGATCAAACCCACATCTCCTGCGTTGACAGGCAGATCTTTACCGCTGAGCCACAAGGGAAGTGTCTAATATATTCTGAAACCATATATATGTGTTGGCTTTCCCTATTCTTTACTTTCATATTAATGGCATTATACTATATGAATTCTTGGGTTTTTGAGGTTCACCCCTGGTGATGATTTCTTCATTTTCACTGCTTATAGTTTGAGTAGCATCACCAGCCCAATGGACATGAATTTGAGCAAAGTCTGGGAGACAGTGAAGGACAGGGAGGCCTGGCATGCTACAGTCCATGGGGTTGCAAAGAGTTGGACACAACTTGGCATTGAACAGCAACATACTTTAATTTATCCATTCTACGTTTACTGGTTATTGCTCATTTGGGATTTGTATTATTAATAGTATCTATTGTGTAACAAATTACACCAACACTTAGCAGCTTAAAACAGCAAAACAAACAAACAGAAATGCTATTTCTCACAGTTTCAATGGGTCAAGAATTCAGGAGGAGCTATGCTGGGAGTCTGACTCACTGTCTCTCATTGGCTATAAGCAAGATATTGGCTGGGGCTATAGTCATCTCAAAGCTGGCTGAAGGAAATCCCTTTCAAGCTCACCTAATATGAGTGTTGGCAGACCTCTTGGCCTCACTGGCTTTGGTTGGACACATCAGTCTTTTGCCACATGGGCCTCTGCATAAGACCTAGTCATACCATGGCAGCTTGCTTCCACCAGTATGAAGGCTTCCAGAAACAATGACAAGACAGAGTCTTTTTGTAATCTAAATTCAAAAGTGACATCCCATCATTTTTGCAATCTTCTTTTTATTGGAAGTGAGTCACTAGTTCCAGCCCAAACTCAAAGTGAGAGGGTTACACAAGACCATGAATATCTGGAGACAGGGATTGTTAGGGTCCATTTTCCATCGTGGCTCAGAGAGTAAAGCATCTACCTTCAATGCAGGAGTTTGGGGCTCAATCCCTGGGTCGAGAAGATCCCTAGAGAAAGAAATGGCAACCCACTCTAGTATTCTTACCTGGGAAACCTTTGAACAGAAGAGCCTGGTGGGCTACTGTCCATGGGGTTGCAAAGAGTCAGACACAATTGAGAGACTAACATACACACACACACATACACTACAAGGGATATTAACGAATAATGCCCTCTAACCATCTTGTACTCGCCTTCTGGTTCACTCTTGTTCCCTAGGGTGTACACCTAGGTTATACTACTGGGTTATAAGATTTCTTTTTATTCAACTTTATTAGGTGATTGATAAACTGTTTCCAAAGTGTTAGGCCAGCTTGCACTCTCCAGCAACAGATGAGAGTTCCTCTGTTTATGCATACTTGTCACAATTTGGCATTATCAAATTTCATTTTTAGCCAGTTTAATAGGCATGAAATAGCATTCTATTTTTATTTTAATTAGCATTTCTCTGATAACTAATGAAACTGACCATATTTTCACATAATGATGAGCTTTCTCTCTGGGAAGTTCTGCTTCCTGCCTTTTATTCATTTTCATATAGGGTTGTTTGTCTTTCTTATTGTCTTACTGGAATGCTTTCCTTATACAATCTGGATGTTAATCAATACCTAGTTAACTGTACATGTTGAAAATATCTGCTTTTAGTTGGTGCTTAGCTTTTCTTTCTTTGTATGTCTTTCTATCTCTGCCAGAGAATTAAGTTTGAATTTTAATTTCAATTTTACTTTACTTTTCTCTAAAAACTTTTAAAGTTTTGAATTTGGTAATGTAGTAATCCACCTGGAAGTTTCTTGTTATACTATTTACTCCATATGAACAATCAACTGTCCCAGCACCAGTGATCTATATGAATCATGTTTTTCATATATGCATGAGTTTCTTTAAACTGCCTTCTCTCTTTCTTTATCTATTTGTCTAACTCTACCAATACAAAATTGCTTTTAACTATAGTAGTTTTATAATAAATCTTTAAATCTGGTAGGAAATATTCTCCTACATCTTTCTTCTGGTTCAAGGGATTTTTAAAAAATCAATTATTGCAGCTTTGACCTTCCATATAAATATTTAAACAAACTTGTCATGTTCTTCAAAACAGGAAACAAACAAGCAAGGAGTTGGAATTTTTATTGATATTGCATTAATTCTATGTATCAATTTGGGGAGAAATGGCCTCTTCAAGGTGAAGTTTTCCATCTATGACCTTGGTATATAATGCCATTTATTTAGCTTATCACTAGTTTTTTTTTAGTGTTTTGTATGTTTTTTAATATTTTTCATTTTTCCCTTTTGTTCGCTTCTGTTAACTTTATTTCTAAGTACATTATATTCTCACTGCTATTATAAATATTTTGTTTTATAAAGATTATATTTTGTAGCCCATTGTTTGTTTCTGGTGTATAGAAATCCAATTGCCTTTTATATATTGTTTATGTATCAAACATGATAACCTGCATTAATAATTCTAAATTTACCTATAGCATCACATTTGCTACAAAAGCAATCATATCTTCTGAAAATAATAACAGTGTTGTTTTTTCTTTTCTAATCCTCACACTTTCAGCTTCTTTTCCCTGTCCTATTACATTGGCTAGGACTTACAGTGTAATGTTAAATAAAAGTAGGGAGGGGCATCTTATTTTATCCTTAAGATAATAAAGTGAAAGATGTCACTATATAAGCTTTAAATATTGCATTCAGGATGGTTATTTTGTAAATGCTTTGTCCAATGATAAGAAAGTTCTGTTCTTCTTTTGCTAAGCACTTTTATTGTGAGTAAATGTTTTGTTGAATGCTTCTACTATGGCTATTGATTTTCTCATATGACTTTTTCTTTCAGTATGTTATTTCGGTGAGGTTCAGTATTCAATTTTTAATATGAAATCAACTCTACATTCCTGGAATAAACTATGATAAATATATGATAACTTATATATAGATATAATGATATACATTGGATATTTGCATCTATATGTGGAAATTGAGATTAGCCTGTAAATATTCTTTATGGTGGAGAAGGCAATGGCAATTCTTTATAGTACTAACCTTACCTGTTGTCAATATCTTTTCATAAAATAAGATGAGTAGTATTCTCACTGTTGATGTTTTCTGGGAGAATTTGTGCAAGATTGGAATTATCTGGTCAAATATTGCTTCAAATCACCAGCAAAACACTCAAGGTTTGGAATTTAGTTTGTCAGAGGTCATTAAACTTGTTTGTCCAATTACTTGAAGGATTATAGGACTATTTAGGTTTTCTTATGGAGTCAGCTTTCATGAATTGTATTTTCCAAAATATTTAACCAAAATTAATGCAACAGATTTGTTCACATTTTCTTTCATTATCTATTTAAATATTTTCTATTTTTATGACTGCCTTTTCATTATTAATGTTTATATATTTCCTTTCTCTTTTTGGTTTGATTAATTTTGCCAGAACTTGGAATACTTTGTTCACATACACATACATCTCTTCACATACACATACAAAAAAAAAACCTGTCTGTTCTCTTAATTATTGTTTATTTTATTATTTCTTCCTGATTTATTTGAATTTCTCTGTTATGTCTTTTCTGAGCTTTTAAGGTGTATGCTTAGCTCATTAATTTTGAGCTGTAGCTCTTACATAAGCTCTTCAGGCTATAAATTTGTGTTACTGCTGTTTAGCTATATCTCACAAGATTTGATAGGAATATTTTGCTATCATCCTCTAAATATTTATCATTTCCATTATGGCTTCTTGTTTGAGCCACGAATTTTTTAAAACGTGTATTTTAGTTTACAATCTCTTCATAAAGAATATTTTATCATCTTCTAGTAAATATTGTCTAACTAATTTATAATTGATTCAGAGAATTATGATATCAATTCCTTTGGACTATTGAAGTTAGCTTTGTAACCTAGCAAATTGTCAGTTTTATTTGCTTGAAAATAATGTGTGGTCTCTAATTATATAAAGTCCTACATATTCCTTTAAAACAAGTGTGTTAATTATGTAATCCATATGTGCCATACCTTCACCAATTTTTTATCTGCCTGGATTATCGATTACAAAAATAGATAACATTAAAATCTTTCACTGCTATGGTGGATTTTTAAAATTTCTCATTGTAGATCTGTTTATCAAAAGTTCTTGCACAGCGTAAGAAACCATAAATAGAATGAAAAACAAACCCACAGAATGGGAGAAAATATTTGCAAAACATGCCACCAACAAGGTATTACTTTCCAAAACATACAAACAGCTCATTCAGCTTAACATAAAAAAACAATCTATTCAAAAAATGGACAGAAGATCTAAATAGATGTTTCTCCAAAGAAGACATACAGATGACCAACAGACACATGAAAAGAAGCTCAGCATCACTAATTATTAGAGAAATGCAAATCAAAGATGCAATGAGATAGCACCTAACACCAGTCAGAATGGCCATAATCAAAAAGTCCACAAACAATAAATGATGGAGAAGGTGTGGAGAAAATGGAACCCTTCTACACTGTTGGTGGGAATGTAAATTGGTATAGCCACTATTGAGAGCAGTATGGTGGTTCCTTAAAAAATCTGAAAATAGAGCTACCATATGATCCAGCAATCACACTCCTGGGCATATATCCAGAGAAAACCATGGTTTGAGAGGATACAGGCACCCCTGTGTTCATTGCAGTGCTTTTTGCGATCAAGGAATAGAAGCAACCTAAATGTCCATTAACAGATGTATGTACAAAGATGTGATACACATGTACAATAGAATATTACTCAGCCATTAAAAAGAATGAAACAATGCCATTGGCAGCAACATGAAGATCTGGAGACTATCAGACTAAGTGAAGTAAGTCAGACAGAAACACTAGTATCATATGCTATCAGTTATATGTGGGATCTAAAAAAATTATTCAGATGAACTTATTTACAAAACAGAGAGGCTCACAGACTTAGAAAGCAACATGGTTACCAAAGGGGAAATGTAGAGAGGAGAGATAAATTGGGAATTTGGGATTGACATATACCCATGACTATATTTAAAATAGATAACAAACAAGGATCTACTGTATAGTACAGGAAATTTTACTCAATATTTTGTAATAACCCAAATGGGAAAAGAATTTGAAAAATAATAGATATATGTATATGTATAACTGAATCACTTTGCTATATACCTAAAACTAATATGCCATTGTACACCAACTTAGTCAAATGTAAAGTAAAATTTAAACAAATAAGTAAAAATTAAAAAAACCATAATGAGATACCAATACATTAAAAAGTATATATATNTTAGATTTATTTTTGCCATCTTATTATTTTCTTTTAATTTTTTCTGGTTTATCTCTTTCATTTCTTTCCATTCTTTCTTTTGTTCTCCTTTATTTCCCACTATTTTACTCCTTCTCTTATTTTTAAGTTACATGTTGTAAAGTTTTAGGTCAAATATTTTAGTAGTAACTCTAATTGTATAGCATGCTTACAACATTTATTGAAGTATAGTTGACAAATAAAACTTGTATATATTAAGGTTTGGGGAGGGTTTCCCAGGTGGCACTAGCGGTAAAGAAACTGCCTGCCAAGGCAGGAGACACAGGAGACATGGGTTTCATTTGTGGGTTAGGAAGATCTCCTGGAGGAGGGCACTGCAACCCACTCCAGTATTCTAACCTGGAAAATCCTATGGACAGAGAAGTCTGGAAGGTTACAGTCCATGCGGTCACAAAGAGTCAGACACAACTGAAGCGAATTAGCACATACACAGACACATACACGTATTAAGGTGTACAATGTGATGTTACATTGTGAAATGATTGCAACAATCAAGCTGATTAACATATTGACCGCCTTGTATAGGTTACCATTTTCTTTTGGTGAGAACAATTAAGATCTACTATCTTAGCAGATTTCAAGTATGTAATACAATATTGTTAACTAATAATCACTGAGCTCTACATTTGATCTCCAGAACTTACTCAACCTGAATATCTGAAATTTTGCAATCTTTAATCAATATTTCCTCATTTCCAACCTCTCCCCAGCTCCTAGTAATCACCATGCTACTCTCTGCTTCTGTAAGTTCAACTGTTTTATATTTCACATATAAATGAAGTTGGTACGGTATTTGTCTTTCAGGGTCTGCATTATTGCAAAATTTAACAAAATGCTTTCAAGGTTCATCCATGTTGTCACAGATAGCAAGATTTCCTTTTTTAAAATAGCTAAATTAATTCCATTGTGTATATATACCACAGTTTCTTTATCCATTAATCCATTTGATAGACACTTTTCAGATGGATTAATGAATAAAGTTGTTTCTATATCTTGGCTACTGTGAATAAAGCTGCAATGAATGTGGCAGTGTGGGATATTATTTCCAGATACTGGTTTTATTTTCCTTTGAATATACACCCAGAACTAGGCTTGTGAGATAAGATGGTAGTTCTATTTTTAATTTTTTGACAAGTCTCTATGCTGTTTCCCACGATTACTGAACCGATTACATTCACATCAGCAGTGCACGCGGTCTCCCCTTCCTCCTCACCCACACCAACCCTTGTCATCTCTTGTCTTTTTGACAGTAACGCTTCTGACAGGTGTGAAGTGATATCTTGTGGTTTAGATTTATACCTCAATGACGATTAGTGGATTTGAGTACTTTTCCATGTATCTGTTGGCCATTTGTATGTCTTCTTTTGAGAAATGTCTGTTCGGGTCCTTCGTTTATTTTTCATTGAACTACTTGTTTTCCTGGCATTGAACTGTTTGAATTCCGTATGTATTCTGGATATCATTAACTCCTTATTGGATATGTGGCTTGTAAATATTTTCTCCTATTCTGTTGGCTGTCCCTCTGCTCTGTTGCTTCCCACCCTGTACAGACACTTTTTAGTTTGACATAGTCCCACTTGTTTACTTTTGCTTTTATTGCCTGTGCTTTTGGGGTCATATCCAAAAATTTATTGTGCAGCCCCAGTGTTAAGCTTTTTCCTATGTTTTCTTCTAGTAACTTAACAGTTTGGGATCTTGTGTTTGAGTCTGTAATGCATTTTGAGTTGTTTTTTTGTATTTGGTATGAAGGAAGCATTCAACTTTGTTTTTCTGCATGTGAATATCCAATTATTCCAACACCATTCATTGAAGAGACAATCTTTTCCACACCGTGTGTGCTTTGTTGAAGGTCAGTTGACTGTATGGTTACAGGATACAAAACCAACGTACAAAAATCGGTTGTGTTTCTCTGCACTAACAGCGATTTAGCAATTTCCTGAAAGGGAAATTTTAAAAAGAATCCCATTTATAATAGCATCGAATCAGTAAATATTTGGGAGCCACTTCAACCAAAGGCAAGTAGGTGGCTCAGTGGTAAAGAATCTGCCTGCCAATGCAGGAGATACAGGAGACACAAGTTCGATCCCTGGGTGGGGAAGATCCCTTGAAGTAGGAAATGACAACCCACTTCAGTACTCTTGCTTGGAAAATTCCATGGATAGAGGAGCCTGGTCCATGGGATCTCACAGAGTCAGACATGATTGAGCACACACCCAACAACAACAATTTAACCAAGAAGGTAAAAGATCTGTACACTGAAAACTATAAAATGCTGATGAAAGCAATTGAAGACAGATAAAAAGATATTCTGTTTATGGATTGGAAGAATTAATAATGCTGAATTGTCTCTGATTGCAAATTTACATATAGAAAAGCTTAATAAATGTATTTAGTCATCTGCAAACAAATATATCTATAGACAAAAATAATTTAACTTCCTTCCATTTTGGATGTTTTTCTTACCTTGTTTCTTTGGCTAGAACTTTGACTACTATATTAGGGGAAAAAATGACAGAGGGACCCCTTATCTTGTCCCTGATTCTGGAGGAGAAACTTTCAATCTTTTACTCTTGAGTATGATAACTGTAGGCTTGTTATATATGGCCTTTATTATGTCGATGTATATTCCTTCTATATCCAGTTTGTTCACATTTTTGTCAAGGAGGGTTGTCGCCCTCCGCCTGGGTGACAAAGTCAAATGCTCTTTCTGTATCTGCTGAGATGATTTTATACTTCATTTTGTTAGTTGAAATGAAGTTGATTTCCAGATATTGAAACATCCTTGCATACCTGTACTAAATCCTAACTGATGATGGTGTATGATTTTTTTTTTAATGAACTGTTGGATTCACTATGGTAATGTTTTATTGAGGATTTTTACCTCTATATTCATCAAGGATGTTCGTTTCTTGTAGTCTTGTCTGACTTTGGTATCAGGGTATGTATAAGCCTAATGTAACAAATTCCAGTTTATCTTGCAGCTGTGCTATTGTTATTGTATATTTTTATGCTTTTATATCCCATAAAATGCTTTTGTTTATTTAAATAATCAATATTGGCTTACATTTGCCTATGTATTTACTCTTTCCAGGATTCTTGATTCCTTCCTACTGTTATGTACTTCCATCTGGGGTCATTTTTCTTAATCTTGAAGAACTGCTTTTTATATTGTATTGCTAGCAAATTCTCTCAGCTTTTGGTTATCTAAAAGTGTCTTTATTTTGCCTTCACTTTTTGAGGGATATTTTTGCTATACATGGAGTTTTAGGTTGGCAGATTACCTTCTTTTTTTTTTTTTAAAGAAATACCACTGTGTTCTGGGTTTCTATTGTTTCATTTGAAAAGCCATATGCATTATTGTTCCTCTAAATGGAAATCATCCTTTATTTCTCACTAACTTACAGATTTCCTCTCTAAGATTGGTTTTTAGCATTAGATTATAATCTGCCTAGGTGAAGTTTTCTCTTTATTTATTCTGCTTATGGAATGAGGAGGGTTTTCTCAATCCGAGTTTTGATGTTTTTCAGCCCTTTGGGGAACTTTCTGTCATTAATTATCAGTATGTTGCTTCGGTTTCATTCTTTTATTTCTTCTGGGGCCTAATTACACGTCATCCCCTTTTACTTTGTCTCATAATTCTTATTATATTCTTTCTATATCTCTTCATCTCCTTATGCAGCATCGTTTCTTTCCTCTGTGTGCTATTTTTGAATAGTTTCTACAGATTCCTGTTGGAGTTCACCAATTCTTTGGTCACGTGTATTTAATATGCTATTACAGCTAACTATTGAATTCCTGATTTCAATGATTATCTTTATTTCTAAAATTTCTATTTTAACATTTTATCAGTTTTAATTCTATACTGGAATTCTCCAGCCTGTTTCTCTTATTTTTGAACACACTCCATTAATCACAGTTATTTTAAATTCAGTTCCTGTCTAAGAACTCAAATGTCTAAACCACTTGTAAGTCTGTTTTTATGTTTTGTTGTTTCTCTTGAGTTCTTCACCATTCATCCTTATTTTTAGCCTCCTTCTGAATTTTTGATTATACACAGACATCATGAATGAAAAATCAGGACGTTCTAGTTGATGTTATTTTTTTCCAAAGAGGATTTTTTTTTCCTGAGGTGGGAGACAGATAAAATAACAGAAGATTACTTTGATAGTATCAAAGGTTAGCTTTATGCTTTCTTAGAACTGATCCATTGCAGATTTTTCTTCTACCCAAGAGCATAGACCTTACGTCTTATGCATTGTTCTTATTCATATGCCGTGGTTTTTCTCATGTCGCAACTGAAAGCAGAGAGCCTTGGTAAGAATCACTTACTTTGATGGGGCTTGACCTCCATATTTCCATAAGACAAGAACTACTGAAATGAGGGTTCAGTTGGTTGGCATTTTAGCCACTATTTTCTGCAAGTTTATTGGGTCTCTCCCTGTGCATGCAGAGCTTAGAAATCAGTCAGCGACTTAGGGAAATTTGTACATAGATTTTTAGATTCACTTCTCTGAGGTTTCTTCTTGTCTGAAATTTCACCTTTTGAGTCCCAGTTCATTTGGTAATCTTGAACCAGTAAGACTGACACTTCCTGCTTGGCCTCAATTATCCTGCATTGTGTACTGGAAAATGCTCTAAAAGAAAAAGCCATAACGAAAGTACAGTTCACATCCTGTGTTTTCCTTGCTTCAGGATTGTAGCGTCTCAAGTTCTGTTTATATTGTTTGCTCTTCAAAGTCTTCCCTTGTTTCCTATATTTTACCCAACTGTTATTGATGTTTTTAATGGAAGATTGTTCCAAACAAGGAATTTTCTCAATGATAGACCTGAAAGTCTCTCACCATTTTGTCTTACATCTCAGATTATTTACCTACGATTATTTTATCACTTCTTGAGATATATCCTTTAGAATTTCTTTTAAAGCAGACCTTTTGATGATAAATTCTCAATATTTGTTGGTCTGAAAACATATTTAAGACTTTTATAATAGAAGATAGTAACAGGGTGGCAGTAGGGGTGAGAAAGCAGGGAGGGGAGGTTTTGGGTAGCTTCCAGGATGGTATGATGCTACTTTGAACATTCTAGTACATGTCTTTTGGTGACATATGTATGCATTTCTGCCGGATATATACGTTGAGTGGTTTTACTAAACAGTCTTATATTTTTACTTCAAAGTATTTTTTAACGTTTAAAAAATACAAAATTTCTAGAGAAAAAAAACTATCTGTCAACCCTTCCCACTTCCTAAGGTAGCCAAATATATCCTTATTTTTCCTGTTAGAAAAATAGAAACATACAAAAGTAGGATCATTAATATTTCACTGAAACAGCTTTATTATTTTATATAAAGATCTATCATTTTTTATTAACCAACTCGCTGGCTGGTAAACAGTCTCATGGATTTCTTTTTTGACAAATTGCCCTGCCTCCCTGCCAGGGCTGGGGCAAGGGTCTCCATCCCCGATCTGCGGGGGCGTCTTCGTGCAGAAACTGACACAAAGCGGGGCCTCTGCGGTTTGATGGGGAGGGAAATCGGCCGGCTCCGCCCCCACCATTGCGTCCGCCAATCAGCTACCGGGACGACCTCCTTCTCCCTCCCCCATTCCCACCG
>SJYQ01095743.1:0-23291 GCA_006410935.1 Redunca redunca
CTGCCCCCTCTCTGGTCTAAACTTCACAGGTGGGTTTCCTTCTGCCCAAGATGGCCTCTTGGAGAATGCAAACAGCACCCCTCTGGTCTCTGGACACATTCAATGAGCACCTACTGTGTTCCAGGCACTGGGCCACACAATGTTAATCTTCTAAACCATCCCACACCTTGTGGCTGGCAGCTAGTATTCCTTCCTTTTATAAAAGGGAAGAGCGGCCTTCCCTTGTAAAAGAAATGGACTGTGTGGATGTTGAGTTTTAACGAAAGTGTTTTCAGGAACAACAGGTGAGCAAGAGGCCAGTTTTTGCTCACTACAAATCTAGACAAAAAAAAGCAAAGTGCAGGAGGCTGTTTCCACATCCTACGAAGACAGCTGGGTGGATTTTGAGAGAGGAAATGTCTGGGACCATGGTCTGACTTCAAGCTGTGCAGCATATGTGACCACCAATCAGAGGACACCTGCCGGACAAACAGCACATGGCTGTGTGGCAGCTGGCCTCCTTCCACGCTGAGTCAGGGCTGGCCTGGGCGGCCTAAAGAAGACAATGGAAGAGATGGTGTGTGGCTTCTGAGGCCCCGTCAGGAAAGGCGTTACAGCTTGCCTTGATGTCTTGGAATCATTTATTCTATGGGAAGCCAACTGCCACACCAGGAGGG
This sequence comes from Redunca redunca, assembly GCA_006410935.1. Taxonomy (NCBI): domain Eukaryota; kingdom Metazoa; phylum Chordata; class Mammalia; order Artiodactyla; family Bovidae; genus Redunca; species Redunca redunca. The sequence continues at coordinate 657 of SJYQ01095743.1, forward strand.
TGCCCAAGCAACTCCCTGGAGGGGACTATGTAACCGAGGCCTCCCAGCAACAGCCAGCGCTGAATGGTCAGCCATGCGGACGAGGCACCCTGGAAGCAGATCCCCCAACCCTAATCCAGCCTTCAGATGACTGCAGCCTTGTGAGACACTGAGCCAAGACTGTCCTGCCAGGCCATTCCCCAACACCAGACACACTGTGAGGGAAATGTGACAGAATTCTGACCAGCAAGACGGGAAAGGAAGTCTGCTGGGAGGCTTCTGGGAAAGAAGTTTTGGGGAAAGTTAGAAAGCGGCACAAGAAAGGATGTGATGTCACCAGGCTTTTCAGCAGTGGCAAGTGAGTATGTGGTGTCTGGAGCTTCTGCAGCCATCCTGAGACCATGAGGGGTTTGAGCCTAAAGACAGATGCCAGCTCAGCAGAACAGGACAATGGAAAAGCCTGGGTTGCTCACGAAGTGGTCGAGCCACAGGATGAGCCAGTCCCAGGAGAGCCAGCATCTGTACTTTTTGGAATGTGAGATGCATTGACCTGATCGCTCAAGCTCCTCTTAATTGTAAGAACAATGGCAGCTCATTTACTAAAATTGTTAGTAATTCTCCCAAAGAATACCAGGGTAAGGAATGACAAGGGCTACAGTTTTAGGGAGTCAGGTACATACTAGGTGCTTTGAAGATATCATCTCTTTTAATTCAACCCCTGGAAAACCCTTCAAGGTAGAAACTATCATCACCATTTCTCGGATGAAGAAATGGAGGCTCAGAGGACTAAGACTCCTTTAAGGTCACATAGCAGGGAAGTGGCAAAGCTGGGTATGACTGGAGTCATCACTGTTTTGCCAACAGAGGAGCACAATCCCAAGTTAATTTCTGGGCACTTCTCCCTACCAACAGTATCATGCTCTCAGGTAGCACAAATTGAATTTTACATTAAAAACAGAAAAGGTAACTTGTTCAATTAAAAAAAAAAAACAAAAAACCATGCCAAGGTCAAACAGTGTTGCTATGAAATAGTGAATCAGGAAATGGTGAATGCATACATGCTTTGTAAACAGACACAAGGTCACCCGAACCAAAGACGCTGTTGAACTGGCTAGCTTCCAACCAAACATGCCTCTGTGCAGCTACTTACCTCATTGTAAAAGAAATGGACCGTGTGGTTGTTGAGTTTTAATGAAAGCGTTTTCAGGAACGATATGTAATATGCCATAATCTCTTCATCAGAAAAGTCGAATTTGTGGACAATGATAGAATTTACATAGTTATTAGAGAGCAAATAATCTAGAGGGAGAAAAAAAAAGAAAAGAAAAAAAAAACAGATTAATTAATTCATGCTGGAGGAAAGACAAGCAGAGAAAGTCCAGGAATAAGCAGATGACCATGTGAAGGGACTTGAACCAGTCAGGCTGACAGGCAGCAGCTTAACCTTTAACCAGCACAGAACTCAGCCACCATGCGTAGTCACTACAAAGTTCAAGAGAGAGGCCCCAGAAAGCCCAGGACACGGCTGCCTCCCACACCAAAGAGAAGAACCCTTGGGCATTTTCCTCCATTGCTCGCAAAGTTCAGTGAGAGAACCGGTGGTGGGGCAGACCAGGTGGTATGTGGGCAGTTTCACAAACCACCCACAGACGAGGGTCAGCTGCACCGTGTCTTATGAAAGATGGCCCCATTTCGCCATCAAAAGTCACACTGTCACCCTTGAGTGCCACAGAGGGCTCCGCATGGCTTTTTCCTTCCTATAGAGGCAACACGATTTATAGAGACCCCTGGAGGCTGAACCTCCACAACCGGGCCAGCACCAGGCGGACTGCTTTGCATCAGCATTCACCACTAGGGCAAACCTGCAGTGTAGGCCTATTTGCCCTGTTTTGCAGGTGAGTAAAAACACTAAGGTTAATTAATCTGCCCGAGGATGGAGAGACAGTAAGTCAGGAATGGAATTCAAACTTCAGTTCACTGTCCTGTGTTAATACCATGCACTCATGGGGGCCAGGGTCTTCCCTGGTAGCTCAGTGGTAAAGAATCCACCTGCAATGCAGGAGACCCCGGTTTGATTCCTGGGTTGGGAAGGCCCGCTAGAAAAGGGATAGGCTACCCACTCCAGTATTCTTGAGCTTCCCTGGTGGCTCAGCTGGTAAAGAATCTGCCTGCAACATGGGAAATCTGGATTCGATGCCTGGGTTGGGAAGATCCCCTGGAGAAGCAAAAGGCTACCCACTCCAGTATTCTGGCCTGGAGAATTCCATGGACTGTATATAGTCCATGGGGTTGCAAAGAGTTGGACACGACTGAGCAACTTTCATTTCACATGGGTGCCAAGGAGGAAAACTGGATAATGAGGCCCTGGGGGCCCTAGATCCACAAGGGAGCAGCCATCCTGCTAAGCTCCCAGGCCCTGCTGGGAGACAGCTTCCCATGGTGAGAGCTTCCAGCTGTGCAAAGGAAGCTAGAAAATACAGATCTTAATGCTGTTACCTTTGAAGTTGAAATGTCAGCCACTAGATCCACTAGTTTTGGAAGCTGTGCTTATAACGAAAACAGTCTACAGAATCCCTGCCACTCATGGGCCTGCAGTCTCGGCCTTGGGCCAGACAAGCTGTCCTCTGAGTCCTCACCAGACAGCCTGCGAAGCTAGTGCTGCCGTGCCCACCGTCTGCCCTTCCATTCTGGCTGCCTCTCTACAGATGGGTAAAGGCCGGACACGACCCACACCAGCATACGGGCAGACCCAGCGAGGCAGGAGAGCAGGGTGGCATCTCTCTACCTCTGGTTGTGGGACCAGCAACACGGCCTCCCCGGAGCTTATCAAGACTTACGGAGTCTTGGGCCCCGGCCCTGACCACCTACTCAGGTCTCTGGGTGGGCCCAGTGCTCCGTGTGTTAAGAAGGCCCACTGGGCTACCCCGTCATGCTCACATCTCAGAGGCACTGGCTTCAAAGGTAAACTTGGACCCACACTGCCTCAGTGGCTTCCCAGCTGGGTGACCTTGGGCAGGACGCTTGCGCTCATTCCCCAGCTTTCCCATCTGAAAGCAGGGATTAACAAGACCTTCCTCACGAGGAGGCAGGTAAAACAGGAAAAGCTCTGAGGACCCTGAGGAGCACAGAGGAGCCCTCTACGCAGGAGCTACCACGCTTCACCTCCGCACTCTGACTCAGAGACTCCTAACCTCCACCCCCAGTCCCCCAGTCGCCACAACTGCTGTTCTCGGGGGAAAACAAAGAAAAAACAGAAAGTTGTTTGGTGCCAAAGAGGTACCTAACTTAGGCCAATCAGAGAATTACTGAAAAGGTTGGAACTACCAAACACACCAAGAAGAGTCATCTGGGACCATGGGATGAGAGAGGGGCCGCAGCAAGGCACACTGCCAGGGTCGCCTCAGAACAGTCTCCGAGGCACTGCAGGTGGGACACCAAGTCTGTAGTTTTCAAAATCTTAATTATAACAATTCTTGAGGTAAATCTTATGGCTCACTCTAAGAGAAAAGGCAGTGGGGCCCTAAGAATTTTAACACGTTTGAAAATGAGGAAAATTCCATGGACAGCTAAGTCTGGCCACGCTACAGTCCACAGCGTCACAGAGTCGGACGTGACTGGAGCAACTGAAACACAAGAATGAGGTTATACACAACCATACAGAATATGCGTGCTAAGTCTCTTCAGTCGTGTCCAACTCTTTGTGACCCTATGGACTGTAACTGGCCAAGTTCTTCTGTCCATGGGATTCTCCAGGCAAGAACATGGGAGTGGGTTGCCGTGCCCACCTCCAGGGGATCTTCCCGAGCCAGGATCGAAACCATATCCCCTGCGCCTCCTGCATTGACAGGCGGATTCTTGACCACTAGTGCCACCTGGGAAGCCCAAAATCTATAGGATGCAGCCAAAGCAGTCCTAAGAAGGAAGTGTAAAGTGATACAAGTGAAAGTCAAAGTCAAGGTCACTTAGTTCTGTCCAACTCTTTGCGACCCCATGGACTATACAGTCCATGGACTTCTCCAGGCCAGAATAGTGGGTAGCCGTTCCCTTCTCTAGGGGATCATCCCAACGCAGGGATCGAACCCAGGTCTCCTGCACTGCAGGTGGACTCTTTACCAGCTAAGCCACAAGGGAAGCCCATATGGGCCTTTCTCAAAAAAAAGAAAATCTCAGGAAAAACAACCTAAGCTACCACCTAAAAAAAATAGAAAAAGAAGAACAAACAAAACCTAAAGTCAGCAGAAGGAAAGAAGTAGTGAAAATCAGAGAGGAAATAAATAAAATTAAGAAAACAACTTTAAAAATCAATAAAACCAAGAGCTAGTGTTTTGAAAGGATAAACAAAATCAACAAACCTCTGGCCAGGTTCCCCAAGAAGAAAAGACACAGAACTCAAATAAACAAAATAAGAAATGAAAAAAAAAAAGGAAAGAAAGAACAACTGATATGACAGAAACACAAAAAGAAAAAAAAATCACAAGAGTATACTCTAAAGGGTCATACACCAACAAAATGGACAACCTAGAAGAAATGGACAAGTTCTAGAAACATACAGCCCTCCACAACTGAATCAAAAAGAAATAGATAATTTGAACAGACTAATTACTAGAAGGGAAATAGAATCTGTAATTCAAAAAAAGAAAAAAACTCCCTTCAAACAAAAGTCCAGTACCGGAACCAGATGGCTTCACTGGGGAATTCTACCAAACGTAAAAAGAACTTACAGTGACCCTTCTCGAACTCTTTCAGGACTTCTCTGGTGGTCCAGTGGGTAAGAACCCGCCTGCCAATGCAGGCGACACCAGTTTGATCCCTGCTCTGAGAAGATTGCACATGCCACAGGGCAACTGAGCCTGTCGTCACAGCTACTGAAGCCTGCGTGCCCTAGAGCCTCTGTAGCAAGAGACACCAACGCAATCGGAAGCCTGTGAGCCGCAGTTAGTGAGAGCCCAAGCACAACAACCAAGACCCAGCACAGCCAACAGTAAATAAAGTAATTAAGTTAAAAAACTCAACTCCTCCAAAAGACTGTAGAGGAAGGAACACTCCTAAAGTCTTTCTATGAGCCACCAAGAACATGATACCAAAACCAGACAAAGACACTACTAAAAAGGAAAATTACAAGCCAGTATCTTTGATGAATATAGACGCAAAAATTATGAACAAGATATTAGCAAACCATATCCAACAACAGATAAAAAAAGATCATACACCATGATCGAGTTGGATTCATCCTAGGGTCACAAGGATGGTTCAACAATGCAAATCAATCGGTGTGATATACCGCATCAACAAAAGGAAAGACAAAAGTCACACGATCATCTCCATAGATATGGAAAAAGCATTTGACAAAATTCAACATTCATTCACGATAAAAATTTCCACCAAAGTGGGTCTAGAGGGAACATATCTCAACATAATAAAAGTCATTTATGACAAACCCACAGCCAACATGATACTCAATGATGAAAATCTGCAAGCCTTCCCACTAAATTATGTAACAAGACAATGATGCCCACTTTTACCACTTTTATTCAACAAAGTATTGGAAGTCTTAGACATAAAAATCAGACAAGAAAAAGAAATAAAAAGCATCCAAATTGGAAGGTAGAAGAATAGATGTAAAATTCTCATTACATGCAGATGACATGATACTCTGTATATAGAAAACCCTAAAGGTGGTGCCAGTGGGAAAGAATTCAGCTACCAATGCAGGAGACACAAGAGATGTGGGTTTGATCCCTGGGTTGGGAAGATCTCTTGGAGTAGGAAATGGCAACCCACTCCAGTATTCTTGCCTGGAAAATCCCATGGACAGAGGAACCTGAAGGCCTATAGTCCGTAGGGTTGCAAAGAGTCGGACATGACTAAGCACACATACACACAAAGATTCCACAAAAAAACTATCAGAACTGAAAAATGAACTCAGGAAGGTAGCAGGATGTAAGATTAACATACAGAAATCTGTCACATTTCTTTACACTAACAATGAAATATCAGAAAGTGCAGCAGCAGCAGCAGCAGCAGGAATAAACCTGATCAAGGAGGTGAAAGATACACACTGAAAAGTAAAAAATATTGAGAAAGGAAACTGAAGATGCTTTAAAGAAATGGAAAGATATCCCATGCTCTTGGATTGGAAGAATTAATATAGTTAAAATGGCCATACTACCCAAAGTAATCTATAGATTTAATGGGATCCCTATCAAATTACCCATGACGTCTTTCACAGAAGTAGAAAAAATAATCCTAAAATTTATATGGAACCATTAAAGACCCAGAACTGCCACAACAATCCTGAGGGAAAAGAACAAAGCTAGAGGCATAACCCTCCCAGATTTCAGACAATACTACAATGTCACATTTATCAAAACAGTGTGGTATTGGCACAAAAACAGACAGATTTATGGACCAGAATAGAGGTCCCAGAAGTAAACTCTCACAACTACAATCGATTAATCTTCAACAAAGGAGGCAAGAATATACCATCACAAAAAGGCACTCTCTTCAGCAAGCAGTGTTCAAAAGCGACACAGCCACATGTAACTAAATGACGTGAGAACATACCCTCTTACCATACACAAAAAGAAATTCAAAAATGGCTTAAAGACTTAAATTCATGACATCAGAAAACTCCTAGAAGAGAACAGAGGCAAAACATTCTCTGACATAAATCATACCAATGTTTTCTTGGTCAGTCTCCCAAAGCAATAGAAATAAAAACAAAAATAAGCAAATGGGACCCAATAAAATTTATAAGCTTTTACATAGCAAAGGAACCCATAAACAAAACAAAAAGACAAACTACAGAATGGGAGAAAATATTTGCAAATGATGTGACCAACAAGGGCTTAATTTCCAAAATATACAAACAGTTCACACAGCTCAATATCAACAAAAATAAAAAACCCAATCAAAAAATGGGGAGATGACCTAAACAGACATCTCTCCAAAGAAGACATACAGACGGCCAAGAGTCACAAAAAAAGATGCTCAACATCGCCAATTATTGGAGAAATGAAAACCAGAACTATGATGAGTTGATCACCTCATTCTGGTCAGAGGTGATATCATATCACCTCGTTCTGGTCAGAATGGCAATCACCAAAAAGGCTACAAATAATAAATGCTGGAGAGGGTGTGGAGAAAAGGGAACCCTCCTCCACTGCTGGTGGGAATGCAAACTGGTGCGGCCATGATGCAGAACACGATGGCAGTTCCTTAAAAACTAAAAACAGAACTAGAATATGACCCGTCAATTCCACTCCTGGTCATATATCCAGGAAAGATGAAAACTCTAGTTCGAAAAGACACTCGTACCCCAATGTTCAGAGCAGTACTATTTATAGTAACCAGGACATGGAAGCAATCCAGGTGTCCATCGATAGATGAATGGATAAAGACGATGTCACACACACACACACAGAGGAATATTAGCCACAAAAAGAATGAAACACTACCAGTCACAGCAACAAGGATGGACCCAGAGACTTTCACACCAAGTAAAGTAAGTCAGACAAAGACAAATACACTGTGAGATCACTTTTATGTGGAATCTTAAAAAAAATGATACAAAGGAACTTATTTACAAAACAGAAACCAACTCACAGACAACAAACTTTTGGTTGCCAAAGGGTAGAAGCAGGGCAGGGATAAATGTGAAATTTGAGATCAATAGATACACACGACTATAGAGAAATATATATTTATTTATTTTATACTATGTATATTTTATATTGTGCATATTTTATACTATATAAATACATATTTTATACTATATATATTCTGCTAAGTTGCTTCAGTCGTGTCCGACTCTTTGTGACCCCATGGACTGTAGCCCACCAGGCTCCTCTGTCCAGCGGATTCTCCAGACAAGGATACTGAAGTGGGTTGCCACGCCCACCTTTAGGGGATCTTCCCAACCCAGGGATCGGACCCAGGTCTCCCTCATTGCAGGCAGATTCTTTACTGTCTGACACCAGGGTTGCCTATAATATACTAATATTACTACATATAAAATAAATAACAAAGACCTACTGTATAGCACAGGGAACTACATTCAATATCTTATTAAAAAAATGAGGTTACATATATCACAAATCTAAGTGTATAGCTTGATATATGTGGCAGTGTATATATTTATGAATTTTAAGTACTTGTACTTATGTGTGTATATATATATTTGTGTGTGTACATATATATGCATATATATATATGTACACATAAACACACACCTCACACATCTTAGGTGTCCAGCGCGATGAATTTTTGCAAATAAATGCACCAGGTAAGCACCACCCTGATCAGACAGTGCATCTCCTGCTCCATCCGTTCCCTGTCCCCAAGGCAGCCCCTCAGCCTGACTCCCAGCACCGAAGACTCGTTCCGCCTGATCCCGAGCTCCGTGTACGTGGACTCACACGGGAAGCCCCGCCTGGTGTGTGGCCTCTCACTCGTCACCACGGCCCAGTCATCCATGTTGCTTCCTTTGTCTCCTTCTGGCTATACAGTATCCTGTTCTTAGAACAATCCATGACCTGCCCACCCAGAATCCACACTTGCAGTGAGCAGCCAGCTGAGGCTGCTTCGCTCTATCTACTCTGTCTGTCTGGCTGTAGTCAGCGGGGGCCAAATGGACTGGCAGGAGAAGGGATGTCGGCCCTGCTGTGACTGCTGAGTGGTTCCCGGGCCACCAGAGACAGAGACGCCTGTGCTGGCTGCTGGGGTGAGCAGCCTCCAGCCTCCCGGCTGCAACCCGAGCTGGAAGAGCCCCACGCTCCCATGCATCCCCCGCGGGACTTTTCCGGGCCTCCAGACCGGACTCTGTGGGTGGCAGGGCCACGGTGGGGGCGGTGCAGGCGCCTCTATTATTCGACTGGGATTTTTCTACTATGCCCTCACTGTGTGGCCGGCTTTCTGTGGTATCCTTTTATAATAAACCCAGGAGTCTCTAAGTAATCTCAGTCTCTCGGGCCTGCTGTCACTTAGGTCACCAAACCCCACAGGCAACAGGTGTACTTGTGAAATGGCTGCCTGTAATAACGAAAACCCGGAAACCACCTAAATGCCCGTGGTCACGTTAAGTAAGTTATAGCCCAGAAAGAGGCAGCTCTTGAACCAAACAAGGCTGGGATGCATGAATGGACATGAAAATCTAAGATATGCTAGTTAAGTTCGGGAAAAAAAAACGAAGCAGACAGCAAAACGATAGGGGTTAACACTGAACTGTTAGGGTGAAATTCTCCAGAACTTCTGCTTTCTATAGCTTTTTCATTTGACTTTTTGTTGTTGTTTTACAATGGAGACATTTTCTTCCTATAATCAGAAAATTAAAAGCAAAAGTCACCCATCCTTCTCACTCCCATACATCCAAGTTCTATAAAAACAGCACTTTTTGCTGCCTTGGTGGGGCTTATCAAAGTGCTCTGGTGAATTCCCTGCAGGGCCAGCAACATCTGCCTGGGTTTTCTTACAGCACAATACCCTTTTTAGCCCTGAGGCAAGNAGGGCACTGACAGCACCTGCCTCGCAGGGTGGCTGTTTCAGATGACGAGCCCAGAGCTCAGCAAGGGCAGGGAAGAGGCTCCGAGCCACACCCTCACCAGTGCGGCAGTGGAGCTGAAGCAGGCAGGTTAGGGGCCAAAGCCACGCCCTTGGCCACGTTCTTTCCCATCCTGCTGCTTCCAATGCTTATTCTGTTGGCTGCTTACTCAGTGACCCAAGCTCTTTAATAACAGGTTATAAAGAAGACATGCAAATACCCCCAGAACCACCCAGCAGAGGGGAGCCCTTTCTTAGCCCTGCAGAGCACCCTACCGTGCAGTGATTAAAAATGGCACTAGGGACTGAACTGTGTGCCCCCAAAACTCATGTGCTGAAATCCTAACCCCCAAAGGGACTGTATCTAGAGACAGAGGCTTTCAGGAGGTAATTAAAGGTCACATGAGGTCAGAGGGTGGGGCCCTGATCCAAGAAGACTAGTGTCTTTACAAGAAAAGGAAGAGACATCAGAATCCTCTCTCCATGTGCACAGAGGAGAGAACATGTGGGACATAAAGAGAGTGAGGCCCTCTGTGAACCAGGAAGACAGGCCTCCCCAGAAGCCAGCCCCGGCACCACCGTGATCGTGGACTGCCAGCCACGGGCATTGTGAGAAAATGCATTTCTGTCATCTAAGCCGCCCAGCCTGGAGCACGCGCTCTGGCAGCCCAAGCACACCAAGACACATGGTGAGCACAGACATGTACAAAGCAACATAAGAACCATGGCACACGACATGCAGCGACAACCCAGTGGCGTCGAGGCCAGGGTCAGGACTGTCCTTACAAAGTGAGGTCTCGTGACTGATGTTCTCAAAGAGGATGTTCAGGGTCTGCAGCAGCTGAACGCACACGTAGCGGCCTGACTTCTGCCGCAGGATGTTCAAGAAGAAAACGAACATGTTCTTCTCCAGGAAGAAGCTGGGGAGAGAAGGGGACAGTGTCAGTGGTCTTGTGGAAATGCACATCATCCTCTGGTTGCACACCCAGCACACGTGTATGCAACCCTACAAAGGCATCTGCGGAGCAGCCTGGTCACACCACTCATGTGGGCTTGGCTTCCGAGATACCCAGTTCCCACGATGCCGTCTTCCATTCAGAGAAATGCAACCTTTCAGACTCTCTTCCTGGAATGTGGGAACAGTGCTGATTCTGGGAAGTGGGGAACTTCCAGATTTCGGGCAGAGGGGTAAAGGTCTTTCCCAACTAAATGATGACACAGTGATCTATCTACGCTTCTAAAACCAACAAGCAGCTGTTTTCCATCCACATTTTACAAGCTTAGTTTTCCCCACTAAGTCTCCTTCCTTAGCTTTCATAGCTCTAAGTGCTCACCAGCAACCTAGGAACCAGAGTAATTCCCCACAAAGGGGCATGAGGATGCTGAATAGTCAAAGAGTTTGGGTGGTTTCTCAACTGGCAAGTTGGTCATTTTCACATCTAGGGAATGAGAACTGCAAGGAAAGAGAAAGTGCTGATGTGGTCATGGGACACCAGCCAGTCCCCAGGCCTTTCTGTTCCTGCACAGAATATTTGTCTGCATGCAGGCTGGGGGCACTGACTTTGGGGGGGTACACAATGGCTCTTTTAGTCTTGAAATGGAGATCCCCTAATGCCTTTCTTTGAAGAAAGAAAATGTTTTATGTTCTCCGTATTCAAGCTAAGGGGCTTCCCTGGTGCCTCACTGGTAAAGAATCTTCTTGACAATGCAGGAGACACAGGTTCGATCCCTGGGTCAGGAAGATCCCCTGGAGAAGGGAATGGCTACCCATTCCAGTATGCCTGCCTGGAAAATCCCATGGACGGATGGTCCTGGTGGGCTACAATCCATGGGGTTACAAAGAGTCAGGCCTGACTTAGCGACTAAACAACAACAATTCAGGCTGAGACCAGGTGACCTCTCATCTAGGATGCTCAGGACCAGTCCTAGCTGTCTCGTGGGTCTGCTCGTGCCTCAGTCTTGGGGCCTCTCTCTTCCCGCTGCCGTCAGCTCCCTGCTGGCAGGACCATGGCCTGGCACTGGCCCGGGCCTGCAGACCTCTGTCTGAATGGGCAAATGAATCAGTAAATCTGACCTTAGAGGGACCCCTAAATTCTTTCCCAAGGGAGTCTGTGTGCCAACAAATGCCATCCACAATGACCCCCCAGAATATTTCTATCATTTGACGAGTCATGTCTTCCTTTGCTTCAGGTTGTATAAAGCAGTGACTGCCAAGTGTCACCCAATAAGTTCACTGCAGCCCGATGACCAACTTGGGAACTTGTCAACATGCCTGTACCTAGGTCTTGTCCAGGGGTAGATTCCATATGTCTAGTGTGAAATTTGGGTGCCTGGATTTTTATAACCCCCTAGAGGCGTGGGAAAGAGCCTGGAGCACCACAGGGGACCAGGAAGTAAGGAAGTGCTCCAAAATCCAAAAGGACGGGGTTGTGTCACAGGGACATAGGAAGCGACCTGAAAGAGCTAACAACCAGAACTAACACCAGAGAAAGATGTCCTTTTCATCATAGGGGACTGGAATGCAAAAGCAGGAAGTCAAGAGACACCTTGCAAGTTTGGCCTTGGAGTACAAAATGAAGCAGGGCAAAGGCTAACAGAGTTTTGCCAACAGAATGCCCTGGTCACAGAAAACACACTCTTTCAACAATACAAGAGATGACTCTACACATGGACATCACCAGATGGTCAATACTGAAATCAGATTAATTATATTCTTTGCAGTGGAAGATGGAGAAGCTCTACAGTCAGCAAAAACAAGACCTGGAGCTGACTGTCGTACAGATCATGAACTCCTTATTGCCAATACAGATTATGAACCACTTATTGAAGAAAGTAGGGAAAACCACTAGACCATTCAGGTATGACCTAAATTAAATCCCTTACAATTATACAGTGGAAGTGACAAATAGACTCAAAGGATTAGTCTGATAAGAGAGCCTGAAGAACTATGGATGGAGATTCGTAACATTGTACAGCTGGTGACCAAAACCATCCCCAAGAAAAAGAAATGCAAAAAGGCAAAATGGTTGTCTGAGGAGGCCTTTACAAATAGCTGTGAAAAGAAGAGAAGTAAAAGGCAAAGGAGAAAAGGAAGATATACCCATTTGAATGCAGAGTTTCAAAGAACAGCAAAGAGAGATAAGAAAGCCTTCCTAAGTGATCAATGCAAAGAAATAGAAGGAAAAAATAGAATGGGAAAGACTAGAGATCTCTTCAAGAAAATTAGAGATACCAAGAGAACATTTCATGCAAAGCTGAGCGCAATAAAGGACAGAATATGGACCTAACAGAAGTAGAAGATATTAAGAAGAGGTGGCAAGAATACACAGAAGAACTATACAAAAAAGATCTTAATGACCTGGATAACCACGATGGTATGATCACTCACCTAGAGCCAGACATCCTAGAGTGCAAAGTCAAATGGGCATTAGGAAGCATCACTACAAACAAAGCTACTGGAGGTGATGGAATTCCAGCTGAGCTATTTGAAATCCTAAAAGATGATGCTGTGAAAATGTTGCACTTACTATGCCAGCAAATTTGGAAAACTCAGCAATGGCCACAGGACTGGAAAAGGTCAGTTTTCATTCCAATCCCAAAGAAAGGCAATGTCAAAGAATGTTCAAACTACTGCACAATTGCACTCATCTCATATGCTAGTAAAGTAATGCTCAAAATTCTCCAAGCCAGGCTTCAACAGTACATGAACCAAGAAGTTCCAGATGTTCAAGCTGGATTTAGAAAAGGCAGAGGAACCAGAAATCAAATTGCCAACATCCAATGAATCATTGAAAAAGCAAGTGAATTCCAGAAAAACACCTACTTCTGCTTTGCTAAGTCACTTCAGTCGTGTCCGACTCTGTGCGACCCCATAGATGGCAGCCCACCAGGCTCCGCCGTCCCTGGGATTCTCCAGGCAAGAACACTGGAGTGGGTTGCCATTTCCTTCTCCAATGCAAGAAAGTGAAAAGTGAAGGTGAAGTCACTCAGTCCTGTCTGACTCTTCGAGACCCCATGGACTGCAGCCTACCAGGTTCCTCCGTCCAAGGGATTTTCCAGGCAAGAGTACCGGAGTGGGGTGCCATTGCCTTCTCCAACTTCTGCTTTACTGACTACACTAAAGCCTTTGACTGAGTGGGTCACAACAAACTAGAAAATTCTTAAACAGACGGGAATACCAGACCACCTTACCTGCTTCCTGAGAAATCTGCATGCAGGTCAAGAAGCAACAGTTAGAACTGGTCATGGAATAATAGACTGGTTCAAAATTGGGAAAGGGGTACATCAGGGCTGTATATTGTCATCCTGCTTATTTAACTTATATGCAGAGTACACCATGCACATCAATACCCTCAGATATGCAGATGACACCACCGTTATGGCAGGAAACAAAGAGAAACTGAAGAGCCTCTTGATGAAAGTGAAAGAGGAGAGTGACAAAGCTGGCTTAAAACTCAACATTCAGAAAATGAAGATCATGGCATCCAGTCCCATCACTTCATGGCAAATAAATGGGGAAACCATGAAAACAGTGAGAGACTTTGTTTTTCTGGGCTCTAAAATCACTGTGGATGGTGAATGGCAGCCATGAAATTAAAAGACGCTTGCTCCTTGGAAGAAAAGTTATGACTAACCTAGACAGCATATTAAAAAGCAGAGACATTACTTTGCCGACTAAGGTCCGTCTAGTCAAGGCTGTGGTTTTTCCAGTAGTCATATATGGATGTGAGAGTTGGACCGTAAAGAAAGCTGAGCGCTGAAGAATCGATGCTTTTGAACTGTGGTATTGGAGGAAACTCTCGAGAGTCCCTTGGACTGCAAGGAGATCCAACCAGTCCATCCTAAAGGAGATCAGTCCTGAATATTCATTGGAAGGACTGATGCTGAGGCTGAAACTCCAATACTCTGGCCACCTGATGTGAAGAACTGACTCACTAGAAAAGACCCTGATGCTGGGAAAAATTGAAGGCAGGAGGAGAAGGGGACGACAGAGGATGAGATGGTTGGATGGCATCACTGACTCAATGGATACGAGTTTGAGCAAGCTCCAGGAGTTGGTGATGGACAGAGGAGCCTGGCGTGCTGCAGTCCATGAGGTCGCAAAGACTCGGACACGACTGAGCACTGAGCTGAACTGAGTAAAGATGACACAGTTTCTAATCTTTAGCCCAAGCGTCTCTCTCATTTCCATAAACAGATACCAAGCAACCAACAAACAGTAAAGTCCCCACAGATCCTGAAAGGCAACTTGTCCTGCTTACAAGCAACACCTGTTTATTACTCAGGTTTTCCTTAGGGAACCCAAGCAGTCTCACAGGTCTGTATTTCACACAATTTGCATTTTCCACAAGTAGCTCGATCTGATGAAAACCTCACTGATGAAAACACAGAACCAGCCAGAAAATCAGAATATCTAATAAGGAAGCCGGGTTGGAAAGGGAACACCTGTATTTGTTTTAAGTGGTTTTCCTAAGTGGCCTCAATAGTTACAATTGAGATTAGTTTATATAAAAATAAAACCTGGTTTGGTGGTTGTCACAACCCCAATCCTTCTGCGTTCAGACGTTGGGACAGGTCTGTGGGGGAAAGCAGTTCATGGGTTTGCCTTTGCTTCTTAATTATCCAGTAGGGGCACCTTCTAAAATGATCATTTGCTAATATTTCTCAAGTGCCTGCTCTGTACCAGGCACTGGGCAAGGAACTTGCTCTCTCTCACTGAACGATGAGGAAACTGAGGCAGGCCTAAGACTGTTCACCAAGGAAGTGTGAGAGTGAGGAGAAGCCCCTCCACGGACTTTGGGTGTGAGCCGCTGCTTCTTCACTTAGCTGAGTGACCTTGAGCACAGACATCTGCGGGGGTGGGGATGAAGGTGGGGACGGCAGCAGGTCCTCCATCCTGGGGGAGTTGGGAACTTCCTCATAGGAGGGTCGCCTCATCAAGAGCTCAGCACTGCGGCCAGCCACCAGGAAGCACAATTGCCGCTAACCCTTAGCGTCCCCCACCCCCACCCTCACCCCAGGGAAGGGTCTTTTCAGTTCACTTGGAATCTAACACCCAAGACATTTTCTCTTTCCTTTGCAGGAGATAATCAGACATTACTTGGAAAACTATCCATGACATTTTCAGATTTCTCCAGGGACACTCATTTCCATAACTTGCCCGTTTTCAGCCGGCATTTCTACAGTGTTTCAAGGACATTTGAGAGAGAGAAAGAGAAAACGGTGCAGGACCAAACTGGCGTCAGACCCTGACATCATCGGGAATGACTCATGGCTCGCATTTAGAAAAACAGGCAAAGGGAGAAGAAGGATCAAAAAACAAAAAAACAGACACCCTTACTCAAATACGGAGCTGTCATTCTGATCCCCCCAGATCAGGATCTCGGTGATGGACCGGATGGTCTCCACCAGGAGGTTCCTGTTCTGTTCTGTGACGGTGGTATTTTTGGTCAACACGTGGTACAGATACCTGGGAGGAAGGAAAGAAAAGAGAACTAAAGGTGACCAGCTGAAATGGAAGCCAGGCCCAGGGACCATGAGCGACGTGTTAGGGACAATTTGGCTGGGTGTTTTTCAGACTCGGTGGTTAGCACAATTCCCATTCACAGGAGATGTAACTCACAACCCGAGAAAAAAGGCAGACGACACTTCAAACTGTTACATAACCAGCGACTTACCAATCCGAACTGAGGCAAGACTGCCAAGCTTTTGAAGACAGGTGTGCTCACGCTCCAGTGTGGGCAAGAGAACGGCCTTGACAGTGGGACAAAGCGGGGACAGAACCCACCAGAGACTCAAGTGCAGGGGCGCAGAGGGAAGGCCAGGTGGCGGCCTTTTTCACACTCTCAGGTGATTCTGAGGCTGCTGGAACCAATGGAGACGCACAGCTCAGCGCCAAATGCCTAAGAGCCGCTGTCTGGCTGCTGCAGAGATGAGACCTGGAGTCACAGGTCAGGGAGGATGGGGCACAGAGCCAGCGGCTGGGGCACAAATCACAAGCCACCATGATCGCCCTTGGAATGCCCTAGTCCCCTTGTGCCGGACTGATGGCTCAGATGAAGTGGGTGGCCTGCAGTTCAAGGGCAGTGATCTTACCCGCTGTGTGCAGCTGGAAGTGGAGTGGATTCGAGGGGCAATGACCAGGTACCTCACCCACCTGCACGTGCAGAAACCAGAGGCCCGGCCTCATCCTGGCGGGCAAGAGAATCGCAGAGGCCATTCCTGAGCAGTGCGGGAACCAGCAGCCTGGCCGACGCCCTGGGAGCATTGCCTGGCTCAGCTTTTAGGAGAGCGTCTCCTGGGCCTGCAGACTGAGGCTAGTTCAGCTTGCCAAGGTCCTAACCAACCAGCAAACTCTTACGCATATGTCAACACCCAGCTCAGTCACCTCTCGGTGAAGCCTTCAAGAACCTCCTTCCTGCTCTCCTGCCCCAGTGGACTTGACTGCCCCCTCCCTTCTGGCGCCTCTGTGCCCAGATGCATTTGCCGCTGCACAGACCACTCTGACTTGCAGAGATCTGCCTCCTTCACGAGGCCTGAGTTCCTTGAGGTCAGGAACATCATCTTACTGATCCTGGTGACCCCAAAAGACTCCAGAATGTCTGATACACTGTAGGTGCTCATTACATGGGAGTGGGGGGCCCATTTTCACAGATAAAAGGTAGATCAGAGTATACAAGACAAAATATAGTCAAGGAGTTAAACGCAGCAAGTAGTGGCAAAGAGCAGCAGTGAAGAGTTCAAACCTTTGGCCCCAACAGAGAGACCTGGGCTTGATTCCTGGCCCTGTCGCCTGCTGCGCGTGGCCTTCAATGAGGCATTTCACTTCGCTGGGGCCCGGGGTCTACAGCAGTCAAGGCCTCCTTGCTGGAGTGTTTCAGAGATTCTGTGATGACGTGCTGAAAAAGCCAAGCCCTGTGCCTGGCACACAGAAAGTGCTCAAAGGAGGCAGGGCTACCGGCTACTGTCATTACCACCCTGTGGTTGTTCTCGGGAGGGCCATTGTTAAAACCATTATTTAAACTCCACGAACACAGGAAGGACAGACAGGCTGGATCCACACAGTCATGGAAAGAAGACTTCATGGCAGGAATTATAAGAAGGTCCAGAGAAACCGGAGCAGGAAGTGGGGAGTCTGGTATGAGCTGGGTGACATCAAGCAAGCTACTTATTGTGTGTATCTCAGTTATCTCACCTGTAAAATGGGAGCAGCAGCAGCACGTGAATCCTTTAGTACCTATTACGGTGTCTTAGGAACAACCAAGTTCAATGGTAGATAACTAACCTGGCAGTTCCCATGCATGACACGAGTGCCAGCTATTACTGTTGTTATCATTGCCTTCACCAAATAATCCCTGAAAGAAATTCTAGTAACTATGAGGAGGCTCTTATAGACACACCCAGGGTGAGGGTGGGGTGTTAAGTTCTCAAAAGAGGATTCTCCGCAATCCTACGTGTGGTGCATGGCCTGGATGCCTGGCCCTGTGTGCAGGCAGGCCTTCCTGTGACCCTCATACTCGCAGTAACTTGGGGACGCACAGCTTGCTAGCAACCCACAGGCCAGGAAGGGACCTGAGGGGCACTCGGCAGCTCATCCACAGCCTCGGGGCAGAAGCTGTCTGAGGGCTCCTGCCCACCCCCTACCTCCGCAGAGCTTGTGGCTCTCTGCCTTTCTCAGTGGCGCTGTCTCCTGGCAAGTGGTGATGCAGCACCAGGGTCTCACGTGACCATGACTGAAGGTGGGTGTCTTTTCACATGTTCAGAGCCCTCTAAATACCCTCCTTTGTGAGGTGCCTGTGCGAGTTTTTTGCCCACTTTTTACTAGGTAGAGAACCTTTTTTCTTATTAATTTGATGGAGTTTATGCATTCTGAATACAAAACCCTTACTGGATACATGAAAGTGAAGTCAAGTGAAGTCGCTCAGTCATGTCCGACTCTTTGTGACCCCATGGACTGTAGCCCGCCAGGCTCCTCTTCCATGGGATTTTCCAGGCAAGAACACTGGAGTGGGTTGCCATGTCCTTCTCCAGGGATCTTCTGGACCCAGGGATCAAAGCTGGGTCTCCCGCATTGCAGGCAGATGCTTTACCCTCTGAGCCACCGGGGAAGGCCCTACTGGATATATCAGTTCAGTTCCGTTCAGTTGCTCAGTTGTGTCTGACTCTTTGCGACCCCATGAATTGCAGCACGCCAGGCCTCCCTGTCTATCACCAACTCCCAGAGTTCACGCAGATTCACGTCCATTGAGTCCGTGATGCCATCCAGCCATCTCATCCTCTGTCGTCCCCTTCTCCTCCTGCCCCCGACCCCTCCCAGCATCAGAGTCTTTTCCAATGAGTCAACTCTTCGCATGAGGTGGCCAAAGTACTGGAGCTTCAGCTTTAGCACCGTTCCTTCTAAAGAAATCCCAGGGCTGATCTCTTTCAGAATGGATTGATTGGATCTCCTTGCAGTCCAAGGGACTCTCAAGAGTCTTCTCCAACACCACAGTTCAAAAGCATCAATTCTTCGGTGCTCAGCCTTCTTCATAGTCCAATTCTCACATCCATACATGACCACAGGAAAAACCATAGCCTTGACTAGACGGACCTTAGTCGGCAAAGTAATGTCTCTGCTTTTGAATATGCTATCTAGGTTGGTCATAAGTTTTCTTCCAAGGAGTAAGCGTCTTTTAATTTCATGGCTGCAGTCACCATCTGCAGTGATTCTGGAGCCCAAAAAAACACCTATGGCAAATGTTTTCTCTGAACACAGCTTGCCTTTTCACTCTCTTTACAATGGTCTTTTGATGAGCAAAAGTTCCAAATTTTAACGTGGTCCAATATATCACTTTCCCCTGGATAGTGCTTTTTGTATCAACCTGAGGAAATCCTTACCTACCCCAAGGTCGTGAAGAAATACTGTTTTTTTCTTTTAAAAAGGTATCGTCTTACCTTTCACATTCTGACTTAGAGCCCACCTGAAACTCACTTTCCTGTATAGTGTAAGGTATCAGCCAAAATTCATTTTTTCCCATACGGCAATCTAGTTGATTCGGCCTCATATACTGGAAACGTTCTCATTTCTCCAAAGGACACCAATGTCGACTTTGTCGTTAATCAAGTGGCTGCATGTGGGGCTCTTTCTGGATGCTCTAGTTCTACTGATCTGTTTGTTTACCTTTGTGCCAACACCATGCTATCTGATCACCGAAGCCTTATAATAAATCTTGCAATGTGATGTCTTCCAACTTCTTCCCTTTTTTTTTTCCATTATTATGTTGGCTATTCTTGCCCCTTTCAATTTCCATATACATTTTAAAATCACCTTCTCAATGTCCACAAAAAAATATCTGCTAAGATTTCCTTTAAGACTGCCCTAAATCTCTGGCTAAATATGGAGAGAACTGACATCTTTTTGAAAGTGTAACATGATGACTTTTACATTTCCTTCAAGGTTTGCCAGATGGGGGCTTGCGCGTCTTTTGTTAGACTTATTCCTAGGTGTTTGATTCCTAGGGCTTTTTGAGGCCGCTGTAAATGGGAGTGCTTTAAAACATTCATTTTCTAAATGTTTGTTGTTGGTGGATGCAAACACCCACCAGATCTCAAGCTCTAAATTTCCACTGCCACTGGTTCATTCTTTTGCCACCACAATGCCCAAGCACACTGTTTCAGGCCACGTTTTAGGGAGAACCCCTCGATATATGTTTGCTTAAATGTGGTGAGGGGAAAAAAGAAAGCTGAATGGATGAAAGATTAATATTTTAATGTTGCATCTAATTCCAGAACTTTGGAAGATCAAATAATTCAACTACCTCAGAGACACTAAAACAATATTAATATAATAACTTTCTGGTTTGAAACATAATACTATTCTAGAAAGACTGGAAACTTCAACAACAACAAAAAAAGAGACGACCACTGCTGGAGTTGCAGTGTATTTCCTTGGGTCTTCTTCTTTGCTATGGAGTCTACATTCTTGAGCTCGTGTGTGTGTGTGTTTGTGTGTGCGTGTGCTAAGCCGCTTCGCTCGTGTCCGACTCTTTGCGACCCTACGTGCTATAGCCCCTGCCAGGCTCCTCTGTCCATGAGATACTCGAGCTCATGCTGGATGTCTGTTACCATGTCCATTTTTCTTCCCGCCACTGGCTAAAAGAAAAACGTCTCTGTTACTGGTAACTGTTCACAAGCATCAGGAGTGGCTACACAGCACACCACTGAAAGGACACACAGCAGCCACTCTCCTGCTGAGCCTCAGAAACGAACCATAGCGTCATGACATCACCACAACACCTCCAGCTGCCAGGCTGCTGTTCTGTGTAGATCAGTTTCTAAGGACAGAGTGACAGACCGTTCTCTTACAATGATAACTGTTACGCAACAACAGTTTCTCTCAGACTGTGTGTGTGCCCATTTTAACCACCATCATCACAGAGACAGTCGCAGCCTCCTATTGCCACGTCTCCATTCCGAGGGCGTCAGATGAGCTCACTCATAAACCTGCACAACAATCCTGCGGGGCTGATGCCCTGGGGCCCAGGATCCGTCCAGAGTCCCAACACAGACACAGGGCGCCCAGGCAGTGACCCCACGCTTATAACCATCGTAATGCAGAAGATGCAAACAATGATTTAAATGCTTTTATTAGTCAAGCACGCCCATGAAGTGATGAACGCCTGGCACCCAAGACATACACAACAAACCAAAAAGGCATGGCCACATGTATCCGATCTTAAGGTAAGTCCTTATCATGGACCCTCATGCCACTTCTCTGGAAAACAGCCAGCATTATCATGTCTCCAGCGGAAATTCTGCAGAAATGTAGAATCTCAATTTCAAACTTTCGCACAGGAGCCAACTGTACTCTGAGAGACAAGCTGGAGTTGGAAATGCCTGGAGATAGGACATGGCAGCCAGCATGCATGCCACATGCCAGGCTCGTCCCCAAGGACTCCGACAGGGGAAGATCCCTCCTCCATGGACCCTGCTTCCTCAAGAGACTCACTTATTCTCCAAGTTAAACCATCACAGTAAATAATAATTATATCCACTTCAGAGGCAGATGTACTAAGCTGAAGTTCATACCAGTCTTATGACTTGTATCATGCACTGCAAGGAAATCAAACCAGTTGATCCTAAGGGAAATCAACCTTGAATATTCAATGGAAGGACTGATGCTGAAGTTGAAGCTCCAATACTTTGGCCACCTGGTTTGAAGAGCCAACTCATTGGAAAAGACCCTGATGCTGGGAAAGACTGAAGGCAAAAGGAGAAGGGGGTGACAGAGGATGAGATGGCTAGATAGCATCACCAACTCAATGAACGTGAATTTGAGCAAACTCCAGGAGAAAGAGGACAGAGGATCTCGGCGTGCTGCAGTCCATGGGGTGACAGAGTCAGACATGACTTAGCAGCTGAACAAGCACCACGCACTTACGTGTCAGTCACCATGAGAGGAAGGATAAGGCCTGGGCGGGGCTAGGAATCTACTTCCCCAAAACACACTCCACCCCCCAGATAACAATGTCTGGGGTCGGGGGGGACATGGAGCCTGGGGCTGTTTAGCCTCCTCAGCACCAGGGCAGACACTTCCCAGAGGGTCCCATTCTGAGTCCGGAAAACCTCCACTTGGTCAGCATCCAGCCCTCTGGCCAGCAGGACAAGAGGCAGCTCCAGGCAGGGTGGACGCAGTTTAGATTAGGAGAAGGTGTCACAGGCGGTGCCTCTCCCAGTGAATCACCTCTGAAAGATGTCAAACTGGGCCAGCGGGTGAGGCTGGGTCTGAGACGCCAGGAAGCATTTCAGCCCTAGAAAAAGGCACAGCTCCAGCCCAGGCCCTGTGCCCAAACAGGCAAGAGGCAACTATTGTTAAGAAAAGGCAGGCCACAGAGTAATGGAAATAAAAGCAAAAATAAACAAATGGGACCTAATTAAACTTAAAAGCTTTTGCACAACAAAGGAAACTATAAGCAAGGTAAAAAGACAGCCTTCAGAATGGGAGAAAATAATAGTAAATGAAGCAACTGGCAAAGAATTAATCTCAAAAATATACAAGCAGCTCATGCAACTCAATACCAGAAAAATAAACAACCCAAAAAACGGGACAAAGAACTAAACACACATTTCTCCAAAGAAGAT
>SJYQ01095750.1:0-14896 GCA_006410935.1 Redunca redunca
ATAAACACTCAGAGTTGAAGAGCCTCGGATTCCTGTCCTGGCTCTGCCACACTGACTGGCTGTGTGGCCTTGGACAAGTCCCTTGTCTTCCCGATGCTTTAACTTCCCTTTGAATGAAATGGGTAAGTGCCTTCTTACTGGCAGGCTCTTGTCCAGTTCTCCCTTTCTCTCCTCCAGCAGGCTCTTCCCGGAGGCTCAGACCCCTCTGCTCCCCATGGGCAGCTGCCAGGCAGGGCACTACCTGCATTTCTGCCTGGCCCACCACCCACCTCTGGTCTGTGCCACTTTGATCCTGCTGCTTCTTGGCCTTTCTGGCCTGGGTCTTGGTGGCTTCCTCCTCACCCACAGAACTGACCTGCGCAGCCCTGACATCCCCCAGGTGAGTACTCACTCTCCTGCTCATCCATCCCCTGCAGGCCACTTCTTGCTGCTAATCTCCTCTCACCTCTCCTCACCTTCTTTTTGCACACAGGACTGGGTCTCCTTCTTGAGATCTTTTGGCCAGCTGACCCTGTGCCCCGTGAATGGGACAGTCACAGGGAAGGGGCGTGGGTCTCATATCGTGGGCTTACTGACCACCTTGAACTTTGGAGATGGTCCAGACAGGAACAAGACCCAGACATTCCAAGCCCAGGTCCAGGGTAGTCGGATGGGATTGAAAGGTGAGACCAAGGGGGAATTGTAGGGTTGGATATCAGAACACTCAGGGTTGGGGCCCTGCCTCTGACCTCACCATCCTGGTGACCTTGGCCACATCTCTGGGCCTTAATCACTTCTGCTATAATAGGACTAGATATTTTCAGTGAACACAATGCCCACTGTGTAGATTCTCGATAAATGTTTTCTCTGTCCCCTTCCAGCTTTGAGGGTTCTTTGATTCTATCCTTGGAGGTGTGGTGAAATTGGCAAGATTTGACCTAAAGTTCTTTCTCAGTCCTCTTCACCCCTTGGGGCTTCTGTTAGAGGCACCTTCTTTTTCCCTCGGGGATATCAGAGAAGCATGTTCTATTTATTTAACCTAGTGTCTTTAGTGCCTGATACAGCTCTGTGTGCTATGAAGTATACAGAAAAATTAGACATCTTCCATTCCCAAATTGCTTAAGTCTTCTGGGAAAATGATGAGTGAGAGTGAGTTGGGGGTGCCATTAATTCCTGGGTGAGATTTGGCCTCAAGTTCCTTATCTAAAGACTGTGGAAATGAAGGAGGAGAGAAAAGTGGAATTCTTAGACTTCTGTGGTCCTTTCCAACACTATCGTTCTAAGATTCTCCGTGGAATCAATATGTATGTGTAGGGAGGGACACATATACATACATTGCCAGGTGAGAGTAGGTCTTTGTATTGTCAGGTGTATGTGTGTGTGATCAGAGAGCAAGAGTAAAGGAATGTATATGATATATACAGACTTGGAACATTTTTTCCTGTTCTTTTTATGTAAAAAATATATATATATATAAATATAAAAGATTCACATAACCATAAAGTACACCTATTTAAAATGTACAAGTAAATGGCTTTTTTAATATTAAAAAAATGTGCAACTGTCACCACTGTCCATTCGAGAACATTTTCATTACCTGATGAAGAAATCCTGTTCCCATTAGCATGTACTTCCCTTGTTCTCCCAACCTTCCAGCCCTAGGCAACCAGTAATACTTTTTATCTCTTAAGATATACCTTTTCTGGACATTTCATATAATATGTTGTCTTTTGTGATTGGCTTCTTTTACTTAGCATAATGTTTTCAAGGTTCATCCATATTGTATGATACGTTAGTACTTCATTTCTTTTTACTGCTGAAAGGCATTCATATATGCATATTCCACATTTTATCCATTCATCAGTTGATTGACATTTGAATTGTTTCCATTTTTTACCTATTATGAATGATGCTGCTGTAAACACTAATGTACAAGTTATTGGATTATTCTGTGTTTTCATTTCTTTTGAGTATATACCTAGAAATGGAGTTTCTGGGTCATATAGTAACTCTATGTTTAAGGAACTGCTAGACTGTTTTCTGAAATGACTGTACCATTTTATATTCCTTCCAGCAGTGTATAAGAGTTCTAATTTCTTAACATTCTCACCAACACTGGTTATCGCCTGTTTTTTGACTATAGCCATCCTAGTCAATGTGAAGTGATATCTAATTATGTTTCTGTTTTGCATTTTCTTTTTTTATTGAAGTACAGTTGATTTACAGTGTTATGTTAATGTATGCTGTACATCAAAGTGATTCAGTTATATATATTCTTTTTCATATTCTTTTCCATTATGGTTTATCACGGAATATTGAATATAGTGTCCTGTGCTGTACAGTAGGACCTTGTTGTTTATATATCCTATATATAATAGTTTTTGTTGGCTAGCCCCAGACTCTTAACCCGCCCCTGCCCCCACTTTGCCTTGGCAGACACAAGTCTGTTCTCTATGTCTGTGAGTCTGTTTCGTAGATATGTTCATTTGTGTTGTATTTTAGATTCTGCATATAAATGATATCGTATGGCATTTGTCTTTCTCTTTCTGACTTGACTTCACTTGGTGTGATCATCTCTAGGTCCATCCATGTTGCTGCAAATGACATTATTTCATTCTTTTTATGGCTGAGTAGTAAGTATTTAGGTTGTTTCCAGGTCTGGGCTGTTGTGGGGTGCATGTGTCTTCTTGAATTGTAGTTTTGTCTGGATATATGCCCAGGAGTGGGATTGCTGGATCATATGGCAACTCTATTTTTAATTTTTCATACTGTTTTCTGTAGAGGCTGCACTAGTTTACATTCCTACCGACAGCGTAAGAGGGTTCCCTTTTCTCCACACCTCTGCCAGGATTTGTTATTTTTAGACTTTTTGATGATGGTCATTCTGACAAGTGTGAAGTGGTACCTTGTCGTAGTTTTGATTTGCATTTTTCTAGTAATTAGCGATGATGAACATCTTTTCGTGTGCCTATTGGCCATATCTATGTCTTCATTGGAGAAATGGCTGTTTAGTTCTTCTGCCCATTTTTTGATGGTGTTGGGTTTTTTGTTTGTTTGTTTGAGTTGTATGAGCTGTTTGTATGTTTTGGAAATTAAGCCCTTATCAGTTGCATCATTTGATTTGCATTTTCTTGATGACTGATGATATTGAATATTTTTTTCATATGCTTATTGGCCATTTGCATATCTTCTTCAGAGAAATGTATATTCAGAGTCTTTGTTCATCTTAAAAATTGGATAACTTTTCTTTTAATTTTGAGTTGTAGGAGTCTCTTTTGTTTTCTAAATACAGGATTCTTATCTGATATATGATTTGCAAATTTTCTCTTCCATCTCTGGGTTGTCTTTCACCTTGTTAATTGTATGCTTGGAAGCAGGAAAGTTTCCATTTAGATGAAGTCTATTTTTGTTGTTGTTGCTGCTTGTGATTTTAGCATTATATCTAACAAGACTTTGCCTAAGCTATGGTCACTAAATGTAGGTTCGGTTCAGTTCAGTTCAGTCACTCAGTCGTGTCCGAC
Organism: Redunca redunca; assembly: GCA_006410935.1. NCBI lineage: Eukaryota > Metazoa > Chordata > Mammalia > Artiodactyla > Bovidae > Redunca > Redunca redunca. The sequence continues at coordinate 3,501 of SJYQ01095750.1, forward strand.
TCCTTGTGACCCCATGAATCACAGCACACCAGGCCTCCCTGTCCATCACCAACTCCCAGAGTTCGCTCAGACTTAAATCCATCAAGTCGGTGATGCCATCCAGCCATCTCATCCTCTGTTGTCCCCTTCTCCTGCCCCCAATCCCTCCCAGCATCAGTCTTTTCCAATGAATCAACTCTTCTCATGAGTTGGCCAAAGTACTGGAGTTTCAGCTTTAGCATCAGTTCTTCCAAAGAAATCCCAGGGCTGATCTCCTTCAGAATGGACTGGTTGGATCTCCTTGCAGTCCAAGGGACTCTCAAGAGTCTTCTCCAACACCACAGTTCAAAAGCATCAATTCTTCGGTGCTCAGCTTTCTTCACAGTCCAACTCTCACATCCATACATGACCACAGGAACAACCATAGCCTTGACTAGATGGACCTTTGTTGGCAAAGTAATGCTCTGCTTTTGAATATGCTATCTAGGTTGGTCATAACTTTCTTTCCAAGGAGTAAGCGTCTTTTAATTTCATGGCTGGTTACTACTATTGTTTTCTTGTAAGAATTTTGTATTTTTAGCTCTTACATTTAGATCTGTGATCAATTTTGACTTAATTTTTTTGTGTATGGTGTGAGGCTAGGGTCCAACTTTATTCATTTGCAGGTACTATTCAGTTGACCTGGCATATTTTGTTGAGAAGACTATTCTTTCCTCATTGCATAACCTTGGCAGTCTTACTGAAAGCAATTGACCACAGACATATTGGTTTATTTCTGGATTCTCAGTTATGTTCCATTGATCTATGTCTCTACTTATGCTAGTACCACACTGTTTTGATCACTGTAGCTTTGTAGTAAGTTCTGAAATCAGAAAATGTGAATTCTCATCTATGGCTGTACCACCCTGACTCAGAAGGTAAGCAGGGTCAAGTCTGGTTAATACTTGAATGGGAGAAAATGAGAACTCTCCAGCTTTGTTCTTTTTTTTTTTTTTAAAGATTGTTTTGGCTATTGCAGAGCCCTTGGATTTTCATATTATTTTTAGGATCAGCTTGTCAGTTTCTGCTTCTGCATGGTTAGAAACAAAGTTGTAACATTCAAGATTGTTTTGGACCAAGTAAAAAGTAATCACATATGATTGCATCACCTAAGCAGTAATTATTGAACACCTACTATGTACCAAGCATGGGGAATAGAGCACTGTCTGTGAGATATGGATCCTCACCTCAAATCACTCACAATCTAGCAAGGATACAGATGTGAACAGAAGTAAATACCTTTCAGCATGTGCAGTGGAACACAGGGTACAGCGAGAGTATCATAAGTCTGTCAAGCAGGGATGGTGAAGACAGGCCTTTCCAAGGATATAGGCAGGGACTGAACTGAGGCTCGAGGGAGGCTTTAGAATGTGACCTTTCGGCCAGTGCGTGCACGTGGGCACGGTTGCTGTTGTGTCCAGTTCTTTGTGACACTGTAGACTGTAGTCCACCAGGCTCCTCTGTCCATGGGATCCTCCAGGCAAGAATATTGAAGTGGCTTGCCATTTCCTCCTCCAGGGCATCTTCCCGACTTAGGGATCAAACCCGTGTCTCTTGCATCTCCTGCATGGGCATGCAGATTCTTTACTGCTGAGCCACCTGGGAAGCCCCATTCCAGCCAGAGGGAAGAACATATGCAAAAGCAGGCAGACGGGGATTATGATGGCACATTTAGGAACTTGAGGGGTTCGGTTTGTTGCAGGGAAAGGAGTATTGATGAGTGGCAGGAAATGGATCTGAAGCAGCAGGCAGAATTCCATGAAGAGTCCCTTGTGCCAAGCCAAGGTAGTTGGACTTTTAACTAGTATATTTGGCTTGCTCAATGAGTTTAATCAGAAAGATAGTAGAATTTTGTTCTTTTGCTCTTTTTAAAAGATCATACTCTGTTGGCTGACTGCCTGGAAGGAATGGGTCAAGGTGCATGAAGACCAGTTAGAAAGTGATTGTGATAAAAAGATGATAAGGACTTCCCTGGTGAACCAGTGGTTAAGACTGTGCTCTTGTAATGTAGGGGCATGGGTTCCTTCCCTGGTCAGGGAACTAAGATTCCACTTGCAGAGTAGTGCAGCCCTCCCCAAAAAAAGATGATAGGAAAAACTGAGCTAAGATGGTGGTGTGAAAGAGGGGGACTGATTTGAGAGAGTTGATAGAAGTGTGAGATGGATAGGATTTGGTGAGAGATTAAGGGGAATTTTCTTATAAATTTCACAAATATGTTTCTCAGTTGCAATTATGTATATACTGGTTTGTATTTTTTTTCTACTTTATGACATCATGTTTTCTATATTACTGAATGGCCAGAACACTATTATTTTAATGGATATAAATTGATCTGTTAATTGGTTAGACCAATCTTTGTTAATGCTTTCTCTATTGATAAAGTTTTGTTTTCTGTTTTTTTATATTTCTCATGAAATTACAATAAACACTTTGTATACTTTGCTTTTTTCTTTTGAATCCTTTCCGTAGGATTAGTTTCTACAAGTGGTATTACTGAGTCAAAGTATGGACATTTTTTTTAAATAAACAAATTCATTTTGTTGTGGAATCAGATTACATAGAAAGGTACAGAGCAAATGTAAAACTCTTCCTTACCTCCCCTGCAGAGTCCACAGTTTGCTGGGCATCCTCTCAGTCCTTCTCTGTCTCCATTTAAAATTGCAACAGAAACAACCAAATTGTCCTCTAAAAGTGTCACCAGTGAAGAGTGCCCATTTCTCCACATTTCAACAACTCTTGTTATTATCACTCCTTTTAATTTTTACCAATTTAATGGTCCAAGGAACTACCTGATTTTTATTTTATTTTTTTAGTTAAACAAGTAAAGTGTTTATTAGGAAAAAAGAGTACAGTATGTGTGGATAGACACATGGGCAAACTCAGAGAGAGAGTCATACCCTTTTGGTAGTTTAAATCACTTGTGTGGGGCATTTCTTTTGGGTTTCCTCTAGCCAGTCTTTTTCTCCTGGGTTGGCAGTTTATTTTTTAAAAAACTAAAAACCTGGTTGTCTTATTTTCTTCCTTGTCCATCATTTTTCTTAGCAGAACAAGTTACAAAAAACTGGGGAGGGGGGTTATATTATTTTTGCGGACTGACATATTTGCGGAGGACCCGTGTTAACAATGATTCAAAAGCTCCTAGGTTTACTCCTGAATCAGGCAAAGAGCAAAGGACAACACAAGAAGGAATTTTGTTTACAACATCATAAAATGACATTGATTATGACAGTGCAGTGGTTACGATTATGTTCACGATGGGATATTCCTTGCCCAAACACCAGGCAGGCTAAAATCACCCAGCTGCTTACAAACTGGAGGAAGCAGTGCAAGCAGTCATCTGAAGAGTAGGGACCCGAATGGGTAAGGCTTCTCTGGTGGTGAGACTCTTGACACCAGCGGCTGCTCGCCTGGGCCACCCTCCCTCACTTGAGTCCTGGTCTTTTGTTTCGTCTAAGAGGGCGGAGCAGATCCCCAGCTTCTCAGTTCTTCTACCAGGTCCCTGTTTGCTGCATTGTCACAGCCCCCCACGGGCTCGCCATTGAGGTGCACTTGCGGGATGGTGGAGGAGTCTTTAATGCCTTGCCGGAGCTGGCGGTCGTCCAGCATGTTGTAGGCCAGGTAGTCACGGACACCGTGGAGCTGCAGAAACTGCACCACGGCGTGGCTGAAGCTGCACTGGGCTGCTCCGGCGTCCTCTTGAGGAAGAGCACCACCTTGTCCTTTTTCACCAATGCATCCCGGTGTTCCCAAGAGCTTGCTGCCCAAGCGTTCTGCCCTGCATGCCCAGGATCTGCAGGCCGCTGCCTGCACCATGCCCACAGTGGAGCAGAGCTGCTGCTGCCGGCCTAGGGGCCTGCTCATCCCTGCATGCTGGCCGGAACCCTCAGCCCCTGGTGACCTGGGCTGGCCCCTGGTGACCTGGGCTAGCCACTGGCCCGTCATTTTGATTTGCCTGAGTCTGTATTTGGTATATCACAGGATCCTCCCATGTATACTCATGCATCTCTAAGCCAAGGTGGATTCCAGCAAAAAGGCCTGTGGGTAGTTTAGCATCACTTCCTTTTTGACCTCCAAGGAATTTTCTAGACAGGAAGGTCTCCTCAAGAGAGGAGAATGAGGAATATGTGGTCTCTTATCTGGGTAGGGCCTAGCCTCTCTTGATTGTCCTGCTATTAATATTTTGGAGTTTCTGACCCCAGGGAATGAACTCCCAATTGTTCACCCAGTGGGGATGGGCACATCTATCGCCTGCCTCAATCTGACATTGAAAACAGAGCCCCAAGTTGAAATTTTTTTTACCCTGAACCCCAACAGCCCCATTGCCTGCTAGAACAAAAATAGCAACATTCTCCATAGAATTTAAACAAGATTATGTTCAGAATCTTGTAAAATAATCCTTAAAATGTCATGATACAACCAAAATTATTCAGCATATAAGGAACACAAAAATTTCAACTTGCACAGGAAGGAATGATCAATAGATGTCAAAATAGAATGCATGTGACAGAATTATTCGACAGAGATTTTAAGTCAGCCATTATAAAAATGCTCAATCAAGAACACTCTTAAATGCTAAAAGTAGTCTGTAAAGAGAGAACATAAAGATGTAAATGCAAATTTTAGAATTGAAAATCACAACAACCAAAATTAGAAACTCACTGGCTGGACTCGGTAGCAGACAGAGGAAAGAGTCTTAACTTTGACTTTTGTTGTTTAGTCACTAAGTTGTGTCCAACTCTTGTTTTTGTGACCCCGTGGACTGTAGCCCACCAGGCTCCTCTGTCCGTGGAATTTTCCAGGCAAGAATACTGAAGTGGGTTGCCATTTCCTTCTACATGATTTTTTAAATTAATTAATTTATTTTTTATTGAAGGATAATTGCTTACACTGATAGGATACTGAAAGAGGAACTCCCTGGGGTCGGTAGGTGCCCAATATGCTACTGGAGATCAATGGAGAAATAACTCCAGAAAGAATGAAGAGATGGAGCCAAAGTAAAAACAAGACCGAGTTGTGGTTGTGACTGGTGATAGAAGCCAGGTCCGATGCTGTAAAGAGCAATATTGCATAGGAACCTGGAATGTCAGGTCCATGAATCAAGGCAAATTGGAAGTGGTCAAACAGGAGATGGCAAGAGCGAACGTTGACATTCTAGGAATCAGTGAACTAAAATGGACTGGAATGGGTGAACTTAACTCAGATGACCCATTATATCTACTATTGTGGGCAGGAATCCCTTAGAAGAAATGGAGTAGCCATCATGGTCAACAAAAGAGTCTGAAATGCAGTACTTGGATGCAATCTCAAAATCGACAGAATGATCTATGTTCATTTCCAAGGCAAACCATTCAATATCACGGTAATCCAAGCCTATGCCCCAACCCGTAACTGAAGAAGCTGAAGTTGAACGGTTCTATGAAGACCTACAAGACCTTTTAGAACTAACACCCAAAAAAGATGTCATTTTCATTATAGGGGACTGGAATGCAAAAGTAGAAGTCAAGAAACACCTGGAGTAACAGGCAAATTTGGCCTTGGAGTACGGAATGAAGCATGGCAAAGGCTAATAGAGTTTTGCCAAGAGAATGCACTAGTTATAGCAAACACCCTCTTCCAACAACACAAGAGAGGACTCTACACATGGACATCACCAGATGGTCAACACCGAAATCAGATTGATTAATTCTTTGCAGCCAAAGATGGAGAAGTTCTATACAGTCAGCAAAAACAAGACCGGGAGCTGACTGTAGCTCAGATCATGAACTCCTTATTGCCAAATTCAGACTGAAATTGAAGAAAGTAGGGAAAACCACTAGACCATTCAGGTATGACCTAAACCAAATCCCTTATGATTATACAGTGGAAGTGAGAAATAGATTTAAGGGACTAGATCTGATAGAGAGAGTGCCTGGGGAACTATGGATGGAGGTTCGTGATATTGTACAGGAGACAGGGATCAAGACCATCCCCATGGAAAAGAAATAGAAAAAAGCAAAATGGCTGTCTGAGGAGGCCTTACAAATACCTGTGAAAAGAAGAGAAATGAAAAGCAAAGGAGAAGAGGAAAGATATAAGAATCTGAATGCAGAGGCAAAGAATAGCAAGGAGAGGTAAGAAAGCCTTCCTCAGTGATCAATGCAAAGAAATAGAGGAAAACAAACAGAATGGGAAAGACTAGAGATCTCTTCAAGAAAATTAGAGATACCAAGGGAACATTACATGCAAAGATGGGCTCAATAAAGGACAGAAATGGTATGGACCTAACAGAAGCAGAAGATGTTAAGCAAGAATATACAGGAGAACTGTACAAAAAAGATCTTCATGACCCAGATAATCACGATGGTGTGATCATTCGCCTAGAGCCAGACATCCTGGAATGTGAAGTCAAGTGGGCCTTAGAAAGCATCACTATGAACAAAGCTAGTGGAGGTGATGGAATTCCAGTTGAGCTATTTCAAATCCTGAAAGATGATGCTGTGAAAGTGCTGCACTCAATATGCCAGCAAGTTCTGAAAACTCAGCAGTGGCCCCAGGATTGGAAAAGGTCAGTTTTCTTTCCAGCCCCAAAGAAAGGCAATGCCAAAGAATGCTCAAACTACCACACAGTTGCACTCATCTCACACGCTAGTAAAGTAATGCTCAAAATTCTCCAAGCCAGGCTTCAGCAATACATGAACCGTGAACTTCCATATGTTCAAGCTGGTTTTAGAAAAGGCAGAGGAACCAGAGATCAAATTGCCAACATCCACTGGATCATGGAAAAATCAAGAGAGTTCCAGAAAGGCATCTATTTCTGCTTTTTGACTATGCCAAAGCCTTTGCCTGTGTGGATCACAATAAACTGGAAAATTCTGAAAGAGATGGGAATACCAGACCACCTGACCTGCCTCTTGAGAAACGTACATGCAGGTCAGAAGCAACAGTTAGAACTGGACATGGAACAACAGACTGGTTCCAAATAGGAAAAGGACTATGTCAAGGCTGTATATTGTCACCCTGCTTATTTAACTTCTATGCAGAGTACATCATGAGAAATGCTGGGCTGGAAGAAGCACAAGCTGGAATCAAGATTGCCGGGAGAAATATCAATAACTTCAGATATGCAGATGACACCACCCTTATGGCAGAAAGTGAAGAGGAGCTAAAAAGCCTCTTGATGAAAGTAAAAGAGGAGAGTGAAAAAGTTGGCTTAAAGCTCGACATTCAGAAAATGAAGATCGTGGCATCTGATCCCATCACTTCATGGCAAATAGATGGGGAAACAGTGGAAACAGTGTCAGACTTTATTTTTGGGGGCTCCAAAATCACTGCAGATGGTGATTGCAGCTATGAAATTAAAAGACGCTTACTCTTTGGAAAAACCAGTCGGTGGCTCAGACGGTAAAGCGTGTGCCCGCAATGCAGGAGACCCAGGTTCAATTCCCAGGTTGGGAAGATCCCTTGGAGAAGGAAATGGCAATCCACTCCAGCACTCTTGCCTGGAAAATCCCATGGACAGAGGAGCCTGATAGGCTATAATCCCTGGGGTCACAAAGAGTCGGACACGACTGAGCGACTTCATTCATTCATTTACTCCTTGGAAGGAAAGTTGTGACCAACCTAGATAGCATATTCAAAAGCAGAGATATTACTTTGCCAACAAAGGTCAGTCTAGTCAAGGCTATGGTGTTTCCAGTGGTCATATATGGATGTGAGAGTTGGACTGTGAAGAAAGCTGAGTGCCGAAGAATTGATGCTTTTGAACTGTGGTGTTGGAGAAGATTTTAAAGATCAGTCCTGGGTATTCATTGGAGCGACTGATGCTAAAGCTGAAACTCCAATATTTTGGCCACCTGATGTGAAGAGCTGACTCATTGGAAAAGACCCTGATGCTGGGAGGGATTGGGGGCAGGAGGAGAAGGGGATGACAGAGAATGAGATGGCTGGATGGCATCACCTACTCGATGGACATGAGTCTGAGTGAACTCCGGGAGTTGGTGATGGACAGGGAGGCCTAGCGTGCTGCGATTCATGGGGTCGAAAAGGGCTGGACACGACTGAGCAACTGAACTGAACTGAACTGAGATTGCTCACTGAATTTTGCTGTTCTTTGTCGAACCTCAGCATGAATCAGCCATAGGTATACATATATCCCCTCCCTTTTGAAGCTCCCTCCACTCCTACCTGATTTTTTAAAATTAATTTCTTTGCCCACCTCTGGTCTTAGTTTCAGCACGAGGACTCTTACAGTGGTGTGAGGGCTTAGTTGCTCTGCAGCGTGTGGGCTCTTAATTCCCTGACTGGGGATTGAACCCACATCCCTTGCGTTGGAAAGGCAGATTTTAACCACTGAACCACCAGGGAAGTTCCTGGAATTGCCTGATTGTTTTAATTTGCTTTCTCCTGATTGCTAGTGAAGTTGAGCAATTTTCGTACAGGTTTATTGGCCATTTTCATGTATTCTCTGAATTTCCTATTCATATCCTTTAGTTATTTTTCTTTCAAGATATTTATCTTACGATTTTTTTAAGTTCTTTATACATTCTGGATAGTAAACACTTTGCCAATTAAATATGCCATAGGTATTTTCAGTCATTCTGTTACTTTCTTCTTTTTTCAAAACTTACCTTTCATTGTAGGGAAGCCTTTAATTCTTATGAAATTTATTGCTCTTGTCCTCAGGCTTTTAAGTTTTGTGTCTTTTTTTGGAATGCCTTTGTTTCCCACTTTAAAATGAGAAAATGTTCTTCTCTGTTTTCTTTTAATACTTACTTAGGTTTTTGTTTTGTTTTAGTTTATTTACAAAAGCTCTTTAGTACTTCTGGACTTTATAGTGTCAGGTAGCAGTCTAACTTTTTTTCCAAATGGAAGTTGTCCCAGGGCCATTGACTGAGTAGGCCATTCTTTTTCCACTAATTTGAAATGAGATGTGAACTTTTTAATGGATTTGAATACCTAGTAGAAAACTGTTTTCTTCAGAAAAATGGAGTAGTTTAGACAAACTGATAGCAGCAGTGTGTATCTCAGTTCTACTGCAGCCTTCTGAGAACTGGTATGACCGTTTTATTGATTGTGAGCTAACTTAAATTTTGTTTATATTGGTATGCAGTTGTTTTCATTTCTCAGTGACATAAATGATGGTATTAAAGGACTTTCTTGAATACAATCAATACCAAAATACCTGGTACTGTAGGAAGCCTACAGAAATGAATAGATGTCTAAAGATGGATACCTCCCAGAATTTTCTTAACATCTCCTCCCCTGTGCCTCTCATAGGATCTTTTGCAGGAGAGCTGGTCCTCGTAATGGCCAGGGTGACCACAGAAAGGACCCCAGGAACCTGCCTATATTTTAGTGCTACTCCAGAAATCCTGCCCTCCAGCCAGCCACCGATACCCTGCTCAGAGGAGGGAGCAGGAAATGCCACCCTGAGCCCTAGAATGGCCGAGGAGTGTGTCAGTGTCTGGAGCCACGAAGGTCTTGTGCTTACCAAGTTGCTCACCTCGGTAAGAGCCTCGGTAAACTTTGTCGGGCTTTCATCAACTGTCAGGCTGACTGCTGTGTCATGAAGGGCCCTGGAGGTAGCTTTAGCAAGGGGGAAAAGCACAGCCTATAATCTTGCCACAGAGGCCGTGTGACCTTGAACAAGCATGTGGGCCTTTCAGAACCTCAGTTTCCTCATCTGTAAAACAGAAAACATGATACTGTCTCCTAGTACTAACAAATAAGGATAAATGAGAATGAATGTAAAGTGCCTAGTACAATGCCTGGTACATAATAGATTGGATAAATGTTAGCTATTACTATTAACAATTGTCTTTAGATACAATAAAACATGATCTTTACCTCAAAGGAGTTCAGAAGCTGTAATAAAAGGCAGAATGGACTAATTGCTGTGGGAGAGATGTGAGCAAAGTGTTATTCAAACAGAGTGAGGACCAATTAACTCTTAACTTGCACATTTATGGGGAGTGCTTCACCAAGAAGGTGGCATTTAAAAAAGGGAATTGTTTACAGTAGTTTATAATGTACAGAGTGTTTTCAGGTTCATTATCTTACTTGATCTTAAAATAGCTTTTTGAGGTAGCTGTTATTATCCCATTTTACAGATGAGGAAACAGAGAGGGAGTGAATTGCCCCAGGCCATACAACTGGTTAAGTTGGCAGAGCCAGGATTGCAACCTGCAGTGTCTGAATTCCAAGTCTTCTGCCCTGTCAGGGTGATCCTTGGAAAATGAGGAAGACTTGGGACAGGAATGCCATAGAGGGGGCTCGGGAGAGGGGAGACACGTTCCAGGTAAAGGGATTAGCATGAGCGGAGGCCTAGGGATTGAAAGGTGTTCAGTGTTCGGGGGCACTCCATGATGAGGGCTTAGGAATGACTTAGGGGAAGAGGCAAAGAGATGCAGGGGCCAGGTCATGACGTACTGTGATGCCTGGCTAAGATGCTATGATTTGATAACTGCAGGTCACAGAATTCCCTGGTGCTGGGTGGACAAGCCTGGATAAGTGGAGGAGAGGGACAGTTAGGAGGCTGCTGCATACACTTCCCTCAGATTTGCAAAGATCCTGGTGAGGAACATAACCTGAGAGCTTGGAATCCAGAGATCATGGTTTCCAGACCTGGCCCTGCTTGCACATTTCAAAACATAGACAGCAGTGAACTTCCCTGTCTCTTGGCATCATTACAATGTTCAATTTAATGTTTGAGCAAGAAAGTAGACAAGTGTTAAATTGTATAAAAATAGAGGGCTTTCCTGGTGGCTCAGTGGTAAAGAATCCACCTGCCAGTGCAGGAGACATGGGTTCGATCCCTGGTCCGGGAGGATTTCACATGCCATGAAGCAGCTCACCCCTGTGCCACAACTAGTGAGCCCACGTGCTGCAGCTGTTGAAGCCCTCAAGCCCAAGAGCCCATGCTCTACAGCAGGAGAAGCCACCTCAGTGAAAAGCCCTCACGCCACAACTAGAGTAGCCCCCACTCTATGCAACTAGAGCAAAGCCCACGCAGTCACAAAGACCTAGCACAGCCAAAAATAAATAAAAATAACATTTTCCCTTTAGTTGTTCCCTGGATATGGAGAGCCCTTTCCCCCGTGAAGGCTCTCTCTATAGCCCTTGGGCTGGGGGTGTCTAAGATGTCTTCTTCCCCAGGGAAGATCCTCCACAGACCCTCTCCATCATTCCTCCTCCCCTCCCCACCCCTAGGAGGAGCTGACTCTGTGTGGCTCTCGGCTGCTGGTTTTGGGCTTCTTCCTGATTCTGTTCTGTGGCCTCTGCTGTCTCACTGCTGCGTGCTTCCATCCGCGCCGGGAGTCCCACTGGTCTAGAACCCGGCTCTGAGGGCCCTGGCCTAGTTCCCATCTTGTTCTCAGGTAAGGTTCTTTGACTCAGTCCCG
>SJYQ01095753.1:0-19461 GCA_006410935.1 Redunca redunca
ATGCTACGGCGAGTGAGGCTCTCCATACTCCCTTGCCCTTTACCTTCTGTGACCCTGATCTTCCTCTGGCAGAGGGGTCCGCCTCGTCTTCTCATCTTCTGTGGAATCTTTGGGGCCTCTGCACACCATCTGTTGACCCTTTTGCCAGGACAAGGGGACTCGGGCTCCCCTTGTTCTTCTCGCTCTCCCAGTGGGTCATAGGGGCCTGGGCAGCTCTGAAGTCATTTCTGAATAGGAAAGCAGACACTTCTTACAGAGGAGGCATCCTCTCCGCACACTTTCCTGGGTTGGGGTGAGCTCATTTCCTGAATACCCTTTGAGTTGCCCTCTCTCTCTCTTTTGGGAAGAACTGGACATCCCAGGGCTCCTTTCCCACTTTGTCTGCCTCCCCTGTCGTGTCCCTCTCCTTGGAGTTCTTCCTCTGGGGGGTTGTTGCCCCATCAGATGTAGGGCAGGGCTTCCATTGTGCCTGGTACTCGAGTGAGAAGGGGTCCCAGCAGTGAGCCTGTGTCTGAGGGAAACGGGTCTGCTCTTGCTTCCAGTTTACTCTCGCTCTTAGGTGGGGGAAGCATTCATCTATTGACACTGCCCCCCGCCCCCCACCTCCCCCAGAAAGAGGCTCCTGTGCCCTTGGCTTTGGGTGTTCATGATTACTGTCTTCTGTGCACTGAGAACCAGACTTCGTACATCTTTCATTCAAGAGACTTTGAACCTTCCCTGGAAATAAACTTCCCATTTCTTTTTTAAGAGAACTCATATCCTCCTTATGGCTTCTGTTTCCCAGTCAGCCATATTTAGTGAGCCTGTTACCTTGACTTTTTCTAATTTTCTTAAATTGTATTCATGTTGGCTGGGTAAGAAGAAGCCATATGCCTTTCCATCCAGAAAAGGGAGTGGAGACACCCATGTCGCCCACATGCCATTCGGGAAGAGGTTGCTAGTGTGCTCCTTGTTGTACTAGAACCTTCCTTGGGTCCTGGTGTTGTCTCTTGTGGGATCCAAACATTTCTTTTGAGCTTACAGGTTTCAGGGAAGGGGAAATTGAGAGGCTTTCTGTTTTTTTGTGGCTTTGGTTCTTTTTTGGCAAAAAGGATACTATGCATTTGTTTATATTTACACACAGGCAAATATTTATAGGTGGAATTACATCCATTACACTTATACAGGAAGTTGAAAGGGTTAGATGACTATCTCTACATCTTGGGTGTATATGGAGACTTTAATGTGTAAGGACATAGATATGCATCACGATTGTTGGGAACTCTTCAGCTTAGAGGAATCTGAAGACTCATTGATAAATGGCCACTTCTTGCCGCTCTTCCTCTGTCATTTGTACTGGACAGAATAAGCAGAATGACATCCTGAATGTTCACCAGGTCCCTGAATAGGCGAAGTGTAGAGGGCTTGCCCCTGCCTGCCGTGACTTAGGCATTCTGAATTTAAGTGATCATTCCTGCTTGATCGTTCACAGGGTGAAAAGTTCTCATCTCTACTTCTTTACTGCGGTGTAGGAGAGAGAGATTTCCTGTATTTTTGGGCAAAGGATAGGAGCGGGTGAGAATATGTGTTTCTGTGACAGAACTAGGAATGAATAGCCGTAAATTTGTCACTGTTTTATTTTGGCTATTTAATTGAGAGAGGTTGTGCATGCTAGGAAAAGGTACCTTTGGGAGGGCCTGTGACACTTTGTGAGAGGGTGGGAGGGATGATCCTCCAGGTTTTCTGTTAGCCGCACAGTTTGTGTATTTGGCTGGTTCCCCTTGGCTCAGGGTCCCTCCCTTCTGTAGCTCCAGTGGTTGCTTCTGCCTCATTCATCAGCTGAGTCTTACTTTGGGACAAGCTGAGTATGGAGCCTCATCACCACCATCCCCCTGCCCCAGCTCTGTCAAGATTCTGCACTGGGGGTCCTTGAAGAGATCTTCTAGTGAGGAGCCCTTCCACCTGGGTTACTGAGTCTGGAGGCAGTTACCTGGAGGATGGCTTAGCATCAGTCCTTGACTTCACAACCTTGCCCCTCAGTCAGTATTGAGCTCTCCAGTGGGCATCGTACTCAACGTCTGAAAGTTGTGCTTTTGACCTCAATTTCCTCTTTTTTTAAATTTTATTAATTTGGTTTTTAAAAGTTTTTGTGCTATGTCTGTTCTGCCTGCCTATATATTCAGTTGATGGAATTGTGTATTTTTAGGGTATAGTATTAAGGACCCTGGGAAAACAGTTGACTACCTGCTGTCTGTATTGGCGTGTTCCCAGCAGATTCCTCTCCCTTCCAGTGCTGGATCTTCTGCCCTGCCCAGTAACGCCGCCTGCCTTTTGGAATTTTCCCTGCCCTCTGGGGTGCTCCATCTGTGGGCAGTAGGAGGAAAATGCTAAAGTTAGAAGAACACGCTCGAGGTTAGTGTGCAAAGTTAGGTTCCTTTCTGTGAGTTTAATGTGCTGGTGCTTTCTGTGTCACCTGTCCTCACAGATTGTTAGAGCTCAGCTTCTCCGTCTTCTCCTTCTGGTGCACCGTCAGGCTAGACGGGTTCTGTCCTCTTATGGACTTTTTTTATGTCTTTCTGTTAGAGCATCCCTCGCCCCTCCCCTTTACCCCTTACCCCTGTGCCTAGCTTTCTGGACAAGGTTGGGTGACCCATGGGACATCTCTTCCCTTGCCTTTTGGACAGTCTGACTTATCCTGCATCTGGGAAATGTTGAGTTTCTTCATCTCCGTGTTTAGTGGCTTTAGAATGTTGACGTGTGCGCAGCAACCTCTACTCAAGGTCAGAGTGGGTTGGGTTTTCCTTTTCAAACGGGTAGGGTTGCTCTTGCCTCCTCTCTGAGACATCTTTATACATCCTGCTCATCCACATTTTCCGTTTCTTTAGTTTTTAGGCTTTCCTCTTAAAATAACCTGTTTGTTAGAGGCATGTGGCATTATTTAGCTCTGTTTATGCTGGGTGTGGCCCCCGTACCTGGGGGATTGTATTTCTTTGAGCCTGCTTCTCAGTGCCTTCTTCTGGCTGGATGTTGCCTCCATTCCTCCTTCCTCTGGGCCAGTCTCCATTTCCTGTCTCCTGAGTTTTGGGGAAGCACGTCTTTGTGTGCAGATGTATGTCTTTCCAATTTCCTCACGGGAAAAAAACAACAGAAGGTGACTCTCATTCGTCCTCTTCTCACTTCCTGGTTGTGCGTGTTGCCTCCGTTGTGGGACCTTTGCATTTGGCCTTTTGGACAGAAGTTGTCTTTACATCCATGTTCCCATCATTGAGTGTGTTCATCCTAGAGACCTTCACTGAGCTTGTATTTCATGCAGGAGTGTGTCTGTGTGTGTGTCTGTATGTGTGTGTGTCTGTCTGTATGTGTGTGTGTCTGTCTGTGTGTGTGTCTGTGTTGGGGGGTGAGGGTTTATGTGACTCTATTTGAGACCATAGGGGTCTCCTTTACCTTTTAGTGAGCGTGACATTTCAGTTTGTCTTATACTTGTCTTTTTATATATTCGTGCAGGGACTTTAATTTTTTTGGGTTGTAATCTTACAAAGACATACTCTAGCAGTGTACTATCCCATTGAGCTCTTCCCCATCCCTGCAGGAGTGGGGGTGGTGGAGAGGGTGGAGGGCAGACTGGGAGAAGCACTTAACAGCTTTCCTTCAGACAGTGTGTGGGGTGTATGTGTGTGGGTGTGGGTGTGTGTGTAGCAAAAAGTAGTCAATCTTCGTTCTAACTGTCTCGGTGTAACTTTCAGGTCATTTAGATATATGTTGATGCTCGTGTAGCATTTGAAGAGCAGCATAGTAAGTATTGTGGAGAATATGAGATCATATATGTCCTTTATAGAAGACAGTGATAGAAGAAGAGGGATAATATTCTCTTACGGTTAACATTTCATATCATCAGATAGTAAGGAGTGTATGAACTGCTATCACATTTTCACTGCCAGAAAGTGTTGTATCTAAATTTTGTGCCTAATTCTAGTGACTGTTCTTAGGCCAGGTATCTGGTATACTTATTCTTGTTTTTATTTATTATGTGATTTAATTCTTTACGCTTTTTAAAGGTACTGTTGTTTGTGTCTTTATTTTGGTCAATAGCGTCAGTATTTTGGGGTGTAGGTTGGGTGTATATAGTATAGTGGTGACAGTAATAATAAAGAATTAACCTGAAATGTGCTTCTTCTTTCCCTCCTGTTAAATCAGATTTCCCCTCTCCAGTGTCTGTAGAAACCAATTCTGCTAGTATTTCATTCTTAGGAAGAGCTCTTGTGTAAGACTCTTGTAGTATGGGGTCCTTTATCCATGTGAAGATATGACTGAATATTTGTGGTGGCAGGTGATGTGTATTTCTTTTGAATTTCCATTATCACAGACCATTTTCTAAAATGTTCTGTATCTTCCAGAATCACTTACCATGACCTTTTCTTTTTTCTTTTGATGTTCTGGATAACTTAAATCCTACCTCCCTTTTTTCCCACAAGGTTTCTTTATTGCCCTTCTCATCATTATTAAAAAAAAATTATTTGTAGATCTGCTGTATTTATAGCCTTTCTGTCATTAAAGAGGGATGCCCATTTGTCCTGTAGTGAGAGGCAGTGTTACTTCTTGGTAGGGAGATGGAGTGGGATTTAAGCCACAAGGTAAGGGATGATGGTCGTATCTGTGACTGGACAGTATCCTTGGTGAAACACTGTGTCCTTCCAGCGCCTGGGCCTCCCCATGTGGGATTTTGGAAATTTTTCTTTTTGCTACATTTAGCCAGCTTCCTTCAGTTTCTTTGGCTTGATAATGATACATGTCTTTGGGTAGAGCCAGCAAGTCTAGACTTCATCTGGGGCCTTCATCCAGGAGGTGGTGTGGGGTCTTGAAATGTCACTCTGCCTCTTCCGCTACTGTCTTTGTCGTCTTTGGCGTCTCTGAGGGTGAGGGTAAGGAGTGTCCTGGCTCCACTTCTCTGTCCATAGAACGTGAGTTAGAGTGCGTGGTCACTCACGCCCTGTTCTGCATTACAGCATGTGATGGCTCTGTCTCGTCTTTTTGTTTATTTTCAGAACATCTAATCAAGTTCAGGATTTAGTTATCAGATGTCATCGGATCTCTGTATCTTGTGCCATCCATGGATGTCGCGGCCATCAGTCCTGTGATTAACATGTATTGCTGTTCTGTCGTTAGAAAGGGGAACTTGTAGACATATGGATGGTCTTCCATCCCATAATATTTGTCATGTGTTTGTAACGAAAGTGTTTCTCTGTTTATATTGACAGTAGACAACAATCCTCGATTTTTTTTATGTGATGGTACAAAGTAAAAGGTGTTTTTTTCCTCTCCCCTATCAGTATGCTGGCTGTGTATTTCTAAGGTTCTGTTGCATCTTTGCTTTGAACGCCATTGCTTGTAGAAGGTCATGGGCCTCCTTGTGTAAAGATTGGTAATGCTTCCTGAGCATTTTTTAGTTCATTACCTTGGACTAAAAAAGAAATATTATGTACCCCGCTGCAAAGAGAGGCCAAGTGTCAGCCACATTACTTCTCCCCACTTTTTTTTTTAATTAAAGAGGGTTCATTTACTTTCAGCCAGTTGACATCTTGTAAGATGGAATGACCAGAGATATTTTTGAAATGGTTCTTGTGTGTTTACCCCAGTGTTCTGCTCACTCTTGATGGAATTGCATGTTCTGTCATACATGAGTCCCTTGCTCATTTGGAAAAGTGCAGTCACATTTTATTTACTCCTAAGATTTAGAAAGGCCCTTCAAGACAGGTACCCAACACACGCCTTTCTGAGACTGTTAGCAGAGGGTGGCTGCGAGGAGAAAGATGTGCTGGGTTGGGGCTGGTTCCTTGCTCAGTTCTCTGCAGTGTGGTTTTGTAGTTACAAGTGCACACAGTGATGTGGCTTGAAGTAAATGTTCAAGGCTGAGTTCGAACAGTTTCAAACATGCTATCACCTGGACGCTAATTAAGTGGCATTAATCTCATCCCCGATCTCACTTCTTAATATCATCCAAATACCCCCTTTCCCTTTCTCTCCCCCTGAAATCTAAAACCAGCAGTCATAATGAATCCCCAAAAAAGGAAGCCACGAAGGCTAGCTCTGACCCCCTTCCCCATGGCTCAGCTGCTGGCTTTGGGCACCTTGTCAGTCGCTTCTTTTTGCATAGACAGGCTCTGTTGGGGTGAGCAGGTGATGCGGAGCGTTCAGTTAACAGACCAGGCCCATCTCTCCAGTCTTTCCTTATCAGTTACCACAAGGTAAGATCATGTATTTAGTCACTTAAAAACACTTGCTAAGTGGATGATCCTTTCTCTATTTCTGCCTAGCTGTTAGAATGAATACTGAAGTTAGTCTTCTCATGGGACTAGTGAATTGCTGGTCCCTGCTTTTGTGTCCAGCATCTGTGTGAAAAGGTGGCGCTGACTCCCCAAAACTGGAGTCTGACCCTTCAGGACTCGGACCTTCTCTCTGGAGCCTGCACGTTACTGTGGAGGTGATTTAAACCAGCTAAGTCTAGTATCTGTACCAAGTGGTAAACCAGTTATTTAAGTTTACATTGAGCAGTATGTGTCTATGTTATATTAGAATGGTATGCATCTACAGCCAAAGGCACTCCTGCAACTAGAAAACAAAAAATGAAAGAAAGCCTTTTTCTCTAGTTTTGATAGCCAGGTTCTAAATTTTTTTTTCCTTCATCAGGGTTGATTTAGATGGTCAGAAAGCATTTCTGAGGGTACAGCAGTACAATCAAGAATTAGTCTTTTTGAGACTTGAGATTTGGCTTTTAATGCTTATCTGAAAAGTTCTTCTTGAGGATGTATGTGCCCCACTGGTTTTCTGGGGCACATGGATATCAAACCATTTGGAAGCAATAAAAAGAAATTGTTATAAAGTGGGAAATTATCAAAGAGAAAAAATGTGATAGTGAAGAAATTACCCATTATATTAAAAAAAAACTTAAAATGATGACTGTAAGTGAATTCAGGTATCCTAAGGAAAAAATGGATTGTTGGTATGATTACCATGTTGAAATCTGCAAATATACTTACTTGTATGAGAAAAACTCTCTGAAATGGGGATGCTTAGAAGATAAAGAAGTTGATGGGATTGGTGATTTTAAATTGTTGTGTTTTTTTCTCTTTTAAAAAGTAATTGAAATAAAATAACCCCTTAGTGAAGAGAATGTAAACTTTATTGGAAGTTCAGGAGAATGAAACATTTAAAAAGTGAAGATTGAAGATAAGGATTTTTTATTGTGAATCCACAAGGGGGTAGTGATGCTCTATCAAAGATATTTGTGGTAAAAATGTGAGATGATCTCTTTTAACACTTTGGATTTACAGATAAAACTGGTAGGCTTGCATTTTAACTTAATAAGATCTTCTTTTCAAAATGTCTATTGGCAAAATTGTTTACTGCTTAAATTTAAAAAAAGTCCATTTTGGGTGAGTGGCTATTTTAAGCCACATGAATGGTAAAGAAGAGAATGTCCTTCTAGTTCTGTGCTCTGGAGAGGTTACTGAGGCTCTGAGGGTCACTTATTTTCTAAGAATGTAATAATCTTAAATTTCCTAGGAAACATTAGGACTGTAGGAATCATTTACTTAAGTGTCTTGAATAAAAGGATCTTAGTAAATTATGTTTAAACTTTATAGAAGTTTGTATTGCTAGTTTTATTTTAAATTCTGTCAGGAGATGAAAAATGTAGTCAGTCTGCACACTAGCTGTTCTTAATAGTTCTAAGTAAATCAAATTTGTATAATCTCTCTTTTTTATTAGTTTATATTCCATTATTAGATAAAAGGATTTCTCTCCCCCTGCTCCCCGACATAAAAATTCCAGTATCTTGCCTGAGATCACTGAGTCCCTCCCTGTTATATTCAGAATTAGGCATGGTTTGGCAATGCCAGGTAGTTTTTAGTGAAGCACTAATCTATATGGTGTGCTCTTTTTTGAATGTGATGGTGCACGGTGGGAGGAAGATTTAAGATGGGAATGAGACTATGTTCTTATTTAGAGACGTAGCTAACCATATTTTTTTTTAAAATAGTGCTTTTAACAATAATCTGAAATATTTCCATGGTTTAGAAGTGATGATTGTTTGTAGCATATACACCGTGTATTTTTCACGTTTGGTCTAAGGAAAAGGTTATTAGTTTGTCTTTCTCTCTCTCCCTGTCCCTTCTCTCCTCCCCCCGCCCTACCCCCCGCCCCTCCTCTCCTCTTTCCCTTCCCTTATCTTGGGCAAGGGCCTTTTCTCTCTTGTGTGTGCTCAGTCATCAGTCCTGTCTGACTCTTTGTGTCCCCGTGGACTGTAGCCCACTAGGCTTCTCTGTCCGTGGAATTTTCCAGGCAAGAATACTGGAGCTGGTTGTCATTTCCTTTTTCAGGGGATCTTTATGACCCAGGGATTGAACCCACGTCTTTTGCATTGGCAGGCGAATTCTTTACCACTGAGCCACCTGGGAAGCCCTTTTCTATCTTGTACCCCTCAGTAAATGACTAGTGATTTAACATCCCCAAAGACTCACTGTTTCTTTGTAGACTACCCGAAGCTCTGCTGGAAGCTGAACTATGACGTCAGCGTTTTCATTCATGAATTCGGTTCTTCCAGATCTCTTGTTCTGTGCTCCTGAGCTGACTTCTGGCACATGCACAAATCAGTTCACCATCAGTCAGCCCATAAGTCAGCGATAAAAGGTAAAACAAAAGATGCTGGAGTTGTTTTGATGGAGCCATGGTTGCTCATGCTGATTTGCATCAGTGTAGTTTGGACAAGGTTTCTGGCGAAACAGATTGAAACCTAAAAACAGTCAGTTTAATTATCTCATGATTCTGTGGATTGAGTTGTGTTGTGAACATATTGACACTACATTTTTGTCCTCCCATGAAGTTCAGGGTGCCGTGCTGTAGCTCCTTTGTTACGAAGTAGCATTCCTGTTGTAATTTGACTGAATTGGAGGATTGTGCTTTATTTTAGAGAGGTTAGGCCTGCAGATTAAATTACATTGTACACATTACTTTTGGAATGCACTTGGGTTTTTTTTTGTGGGGGGGTGTCCCATTGCTCTGGAAATGTTTTAAATAGCTGTTTGATACTAGAGTTTCACTATGTTGTGCTCATAGTTATGTAACTGGCATGGCTGTCCTTGTGTCGCAGTTGGGTTTCCTTTTCCTCGATCATGCACTCCTGTAGCTGTCGACGCCAACTTCTCCTCCAGGGAGGTCACTGCTTGCAATTTAGTGCTGCCTGAGAGCAGTTCTTGAAGAGATCTTGTTTGGAGTTGGCCTCTGCAGGGCCGGGCTGGAGGCTAGGCCCCTAGCGGCTGGCATCTTTCGGGCCTCCTGTAGTTGATGAATGGTGAGCTTGAAAAAAGTTCATTTTCTCTGGTTTCTTGGGGGTTTGTTGACTTTCCAGTTATTTAATTGCCAAGAAACATGTCGAAGTAAAGTGTGTTATATTTAAAAATCATTTTAGCTCAGTTACAATTTATGGTTAGAGATGATTCGAACTGCAACCATTTTGATTGATGTCCAGGGTTACTCCTGAGATGACTTCTTAAACCTCCTGACAACTCAGAGATACTGTCTTTTCCCAGCCCTAAATGAAATGAGAGCTTTGAGTTCCTTTCAGGTGACCCGAGTTTTCTGATGGGGAACAGAGATTTGTGGTCTGTTGTTTGGCGTTCTCCTTTAAGTAGATGCTCCGAGGAAAAAAAAACTGAGAGCAAGTAGACATGAATAAGCATTTGAAGCTGACTCAAATGACGTTTATTATTTTCTCTAAGAACTAAATCGTTTTAAAATTATTTAAATACAATTTCCAGGAAGGAATCTGATTGTAAGTACTGTTGAAGAAAGGAATATTTAATGGTATAGGGTTTCCGTAAACACTGCCTCATTTTCAAAACCGTGCTTTCCTGTGGACTGCTGTAGGATTTATGAAAAGTTACGGGTTTGTAGCTCAGATTTCAAAATGCTGGGCAGTCTAGCTGTGGTGTCAGCATTATCATTTTTGTCTTACCCTAAACCAAACAGTGCTAGATGAGTCCTCTGGCCTCGGAGGCTTAGGTTCCCTGTGTGGCTTTGAGAACAAGTCCACAGTGGTTCCCAGCTCATCCCTTCTCTTTCTGTAGCCAGAAACACTGGGGAGCGGGAGCGGGGGCTCCGGCGGAAGGTGTGTTTCCTGCTGTCCGGGTTGCCTCTTCTTCGGGCCAGGTGTGAGGAGCCCTGGCCTCTGCCACCTGCTCCTCCTCACCCCCTCCTACTTGATTACTCTCCATTTTGGCTCAGCATCTCCTCTTGGTTTTCCGAGGCCTCCGCTCTCGAATAATGAGTTAGTCGGTCCTAATTTTCAGGGGAGTCACGTGTTGAGTGAGTACAGGGTAGTCCTGGTGACGACCTCTAAAGTTCCTTCCCATTCTGACTTGCGATGATAAGAAAATGAAGCTGGATGTGTGGGATTTCACTTCATGGCTTGCTGTGCTGGTATGCAGCTGTCTTTTCCTGTGTAACTCTATCTTTTCCTTTTGAGGTACTTGCTCCAGGTCAAGAATTAATGTATTGGCTCAGGCCGTCAGTGTAGGAGGAATTTGAACTGTAGTCACCGAGGCGCCTCCTTTCTGGTGTACCGAGAGGGCTTAATTCTTTAGGTCTAACATGCTGTGACTTAAAAATTATAAAAAGATTGTTCAAGTTGTTAAAGATGCACAGCACAAAAATGTTCATTCTGCTTAGTTATTCCCTGTGACACATTACAGGTCTTTATTCTGATATGGATGAGAGTTTATAGTTTTGGAAAAATAGACTTAAATAATACATGAGTATAGATGCAAAAGTGTCTGCTAACCTCAGACATTTTCTGTGTAAGGTAGTAGTATTTATATTCATTTAGCTTTATTTCCCGGAGTTGATTAATATAACTGTTACGAAGATGTATTGATTGCTAGACTCTTCCTACTAAGAAACTCGGGTAGACTGGGGAGTTGCAGCGGGGCCACTGTAATTGATCATATTGCATCTTCACTTGGGTACATTCCCTGGGCTGCTCAAGGCCTGGCATCAGGGTTGGGATGTTTCTTTCCTGTTTAAAGATACTGAGGGGCAAGTGAAAGTTCCCGGTGTTCTTGGCAACATACTGCCTTATCCTTTCTGTCTCTGCCATGTTGAAATGTGCTGGCTGAACCATTTGCTTTGATGAAGCTTCTGATGGAGGCCTCTTCCTCATTTACTTTTATTGATATAGGCTGTTGTGCTTATAAAGAAAGCCATAACAAATGGAAGGTAGCGAGTGGGTACTCAACATTTTTGAAGTACTTGTTTTTCATCCTAGGGGTCCTCCAGAAATTGATCATGGATTACTTGACCAAATTCAAGGCCCAGAGATTTATTCAAGCACTCTGGGAGGTGAGGCCCATCAGTCTTTCTCTACTGAATCTGATTATTCTCCAAATGACCCATTGCTGCCTGCATGGCTGTCTTCTGATGCAAATCTGGTGATAGTGGCAACCTTTCTTACCGAGCTGAGTCTCCTTGACAGCTGTTATCTGTCCTCTCCAGGTATTTTTAGTCTCCGGCCTCTGTGGCCACGTCTAGAGGATCCGAGGATGAATTTAGCTGCTCTGGGGCTGCTCCAAGTGGTTGCGGGTGTTCTCTGCTCCCTCCTCTCCAGCCTCCCGCAGCACCACCTCTCTGGAGGCTCAGTGCCCTTGTCGCTCGATGACCGAGCAGAGACAGAAATCATTTGTTTAATAAGAATGAAAAAGTCAGGATTTTTCAGGATGCTTTTCAAGATAAACAGTGGGGAGCAGGGTTGGTGCACAACAGCAGTGTGAGTGGACTTCACGCCACTGAATTGTACGTTCAGAAAGGGGTAAAGTGGTTAGTGTTACATTATGTATGTTTTTTCATGATTGAAGCCACCCTCCAAATGGATATAAAACCCAGTGAGAAAAGTATCTGTAAGGAGCTGAGAGTAAGTATGTGGCAGTATTTTCATTCTAAGTTGGCAGGTGGTGCCTTAAATGAAGGTTCAGAATCCACCTCATGCCACGTGTGTGTGTGGACAGACACACACACCCACACACACGGTGGACGCGCAGTGGTCATCAGCTCTGAGGTTCGTTTGTTCAGAAGAGGCTGGGCGCTGGACACTGGTGTCACAGGGAAGCGGTTGGAGCAGCTTCCCGCAGGGAGCATGGGCGCTCGTGCTAGGTGCAGTGAAGGCTGCTTTTGTGTAAGGAGAGCGGAGCCACCTTAGCCTCGTGGGCCGGAGACCAAAGGGAGCCATGAGTTTGCAGTGGACTCAAGCCTGGGGCTGAGGCTGGCCCTGCTGGCTCCCCTCTGTGCTGGTCCCTCTGTCTCTCCTCGCTGACAGGACGCCTCGCTCATACCTTCCATGCCGTGTGGCTTCCCAGGGCTCTCTGTCCTCTGTCTCCAGTCTCTGTGGCATATGTTTAAAGTGCTCTGGACAGAGGGTTGGACTGACTTCTCTCAGTTGGTGGTTTTGTTTCCAGAGGCCGGGGGTTTACCCTGGTCTGGTCCATGTTGAAGGAGGGTGGGCTCAGATCTGCTGGTCTGCTAATCACTTCAAGGGGCTCATGGCCAAGGACGAGGGGACCATAGCATGGGGTCCTGATGCCTCAACCTCTCTGTGTCAAACTGTGTAAAAGGAAGAATAGTGACCCCAAAATGGATTTCCTGCGTTCACTTGCTATAGTGAGTAAACTTTTTAAAAAATTCCTTTCTAAAAATCATTTATTTATCTGGCTGGGTTGGATCTTAGTTGCAGCATGCAGGATCTTCCTTGTGTCCTGTGGAATCTTTTATTTTTGCTGTGATGCACGGGCTTAGTTACCTTGTGGCACGTGGGATCCTAATTCCTCAACCAGGGATTGAACCTGTGTCCCCTGCATTGCAAGGTGGATTCTTTTTTTTTTTAATTGGGGTGGAAAATTGCTTCACAATTTTGTGTTGGTTTCTGCTGTACACCAACACAAATCAGTCATAATTATATATATATATGTGTTTATGTCGTTTCCCTCCTGAGCCTCCCTTCCATTCTCCATCCCACTCCTCTAGGTCATCACAGAGCACCAGGCTGGGCTCCCTCTGTTATTTAGCAGCTTCCCACTAACTGTTTTACATACGATAGGGTATATATGCAAGGCGGATTCTTAACCGCCAGACACCAGGGAAGTCCCATGAGTAAACTTTTTACTGAGAAAATGTTCACTGTGGCTCCAGCCACGAGGCCCAGCATCCTCAACCTGCCTGGGCGTGTGTATGGGTAAATCAGGGGTGACGAGGCAGGCAATGCATGCGGGAACCTCGTGGTCCGGCAGCCTCTGGCCTGTGGTTCTCAGGGAGAACTGGCAGTTGGGGGGGGTTGTGTGCCCGTGTGTTTTGAGGTGTCCCCGGTTCACATACTTGGGTGGGCTTCCTTGCCTTTCCCGTCGTCGTGGACCACTAAACCTGGGAGGCTGGAGATGTTGCCTCTGAAGAGGGCGGAGGTCTGGAGGAGGAAACAGGGAGCAGCCTGTGTCTTAATAAGGATGTATGGCCACTGAATGCACACTTGTTAGCTTTTCTTTCTCATCCTGCCTGCATCTGCTCTCAGGTTTTTCTTGATTTCTCATGGGAGAAGAGGAAGGAAAAGGAGAGCAAACAGGTGGAAGGCTGAGAGAGCAGGTTTGGAGGTCTGTGTAAGAGGCTAGTAGCCAGCACACCATTGAGGTCCATGAGCTGCTCAGTGATTGGTGCCTCATGGTGATGACCTTGAGTGTATTCACAAAAGCAACACCACGCAGGCTCTGCTTAACAAACGAGGCAAGTATATAATGTTTGAAAGAAACATAGTCATCAGGTAGTAGTCAGAGGGATTTGACGCTTTTTTCACTATAACAGTTTTGGGTGGGAGGTGGGAAGAAGGTTCAAGAGGAAGGTGACATCAGCCTATGGCTGATTCATGTTGATGTATGGCAGAAACCATCACAATATTGTAAAGCAATTATCCTCCAATTAAAAATAAATAAAATTTAAAAATGTAAAATGACAGCTTTATTGAGGTATAATCCTTTTACCATAAAATTCACCCTTTTAAAATATACCATTAAGTGGTTTTTGGTGTGTTTAAACACAGCTGTGTAACTGTCATCACTGTCTGATTCTAGAACATCTTCATCACTCCTGAAAGAAACCTCTGCCCGTTAGCAGCCTCTCTGCTTTCCTCCCTCCCCTCTGCTCCAGGCAGTTAATAGTCCAGTCTCTCTTCCTGGACTTGCCTGTTCTGGACATTTCATACAAATGGAATCCTACACTCTGTGGCCTTTGGTGACTGTCTTCTTTCCCTTAGCATAATGTTTTCATCCACATTATCAGTTCAGTTCAGTTCAGTCGCTCAGTCGTGTCTGACTCTTTGCGATGCCATGAATCACAATACGCCAGCCCTCCCTGTCCATCACCAACTCCCGGAGTTCACCCAAACTCATGTCCATCGGGTCCTTGATGCCATCCAGCCATCTCATCCTCTGTCATCCCCTTCTCCTGCCCCCAATCCCTCCCAGCATCAGAGTCTTTTCCAATGAGTCAGCTCTTCGCATGAGGTGGTCGAAGTATTGGAGTTTCAGCTTCAGCATCAGTCCTTCCAATGAACACCCAGGACAGATCTCCTTTAGAATGGACTGGTTGGATCTCCTTGCAGTCCAAGGGACTCTCAAGAGTCTTCTACAACACCACAGTTCAAAAGCATCAATTCTTCAATGTTCAGCTTTCTGCACAGTCCAACTCTCACATCCATACATGACCACTGGAAAAACCATAGCCTTGACTAGACGGACCTTAGTCGGCAAAGTAATGTCTCTGCTTTTGAATACGCTATCTAGGTTGGTCATAACTTTCCTTCCAAGGAGTAAGCCTCTTTTAATTTCATGGCTGCAGTCACCATCTGCAGTGATTTTGGAGCCCCCCAAAATAAAATCTGACACTGTTTCCACTGTTTCCCCATATATTTCCCATGAAGTGATGGGACCAGATGCCATGATCTTTGGTTTCTGAATGCTGAGCTTTAAGCTAACTTTTTCACTCTCCTCTTTCACTTTCATCAAGAGGCTTTTTAGTTCCTTTTCACTTTCTGCCATAAGGGTAGTGTCATCTGTATATCTGAGGTTATTGATATTTCTCCTGGCAATCTTGATTCCAGAGTGTGCTTCTTCCACCCCAGCATTATAGTTTATATCAAAACTTCATTCCTTTTATGGTGGGATAGTACTCTATTGTATAGACACACTGCATTTTATTTATCTGTTAACCAGTTGATGGACATTTATTTCCCCTTTTTAGCTCCTGTGAATAATGCTGCTGTGAACATTGGTGTACATACTTTTGTCTGGACAGTGTTTTCAGTTCTTTTGAGTGTACACCTAGGAGTGGAATTGCTAGGTCATATGGTAGCTCTGTGTTTAACTTTTTGAGGACCTGCCAAACTGTTTTCCAAAATGGCTACATCGTATTACATTCCTGCCAACAATGTTTGAAAGTTCCAGTTTCTCCACGTCCTTGTTGGCACTTGCAGTTGTCTTTTTGATGGTAGCCGTTCTTACGGACACAACTGGCTGAACAGCAGCAGCATCCTCATGGATGTGAAGTGGTGTCCTGCTGTAGTTTTCGTTCGCATTTTCTAAAGGCCACGGATGTTGAGCATCTTTTCTTGTGCTCATTGGCCATTTGCATGTCTGCTTTGAAGGATGTCTGTTCAAGGCCGTGGCCCATTTTTGAATGGAGTTAGTTTTTTGCTTTTGAGTTGTAGGCGTTTTTTGATATATTCTGGATAACAGTCGCTTATCAGATGTAGGATTTGCAAATATTTTCTCTCATTCTGTGGATTCAGTTTCTTGTGGGTTTCCTTTGAAGCACAAAAGTTCTCAATTTTGAGTTCCATTTACCTGCTTTTTTCTTTTGTTGCTTTTGCTTTCATAATTAAACTATTGCTTAGGCCAAGGTTATGAAAATTAACACCTACGTTTTCTTGTCAGAGTTGAATAATTTTAGCTTTCACATTTAGGTCTCTGGTTCACTTTCAGTTAATTTTTGTATGTTGTGAGATAGATTTGGCTTTCCAGCTTCATCCTTTTATGTGAGGATATCCAGTTGTCCTGGTACATTTTTTGAAAAGACCATTCTTTTCTCGATGAAGTATTTGGCACTCTTGTCAGAAACCAGTTGCCCATAGGGTGTGGGCTTCATTTTAGAGTTTCATTTCTAATCCAGTGACCTGTGTCTGTCCTTACACCAGTACCACGCTGTCTTGATTACTGTAGCTTTGTAGTTAAGTTTTGATATCAGGAAATGTTGGTCCCTGAACTGTTTTTTTTTAAAGATTGTTTCGACTGTTCTGGGTGCCTTGAATTGTCATATGAATATTAGGATCAGTTTGTCAATTTCTATGAAAAAGGCAGTCTTTATATTGATAGGGCTTATGTATTAAATGTGGGGGTCAATTTGGGCAGTTTAAACCCATTTTATGGCTCCACTGTTTGGGAACTAGTACTGGCTAACTCAGGATTCCCAGATGGCACACTGGTATAGAGTCTGTCTGCCACTGCAGGAGATGCAGGTTCCATCCCTGGGTTGGAAAGATCCCTTGAAGTAGGAAGTGGCAACCCACTCCAGTATTCTTGCCTGGAAAATCCCAAGAACAGAGGAGCCTGGCAGGCTACAGTCCGTGGGGTCACAAAGAGTCAGACATGGCTGGGCTACTGAGCACACACACATGCACTGGCTAACTCAAGCAGCCAAGCATCTAGCCCTAAAAAATGTTGCTTTAATTCATTACTGCAGTAGGCTTTGTTTTTGAAAAACTGTAATTCCCTGTTAGGCTGGAATTGGACTGTTCAGATTCCAAGAGAGCAATTAGTTATTCGTGTACCCTGTGTATATGTAGGCTTTTTGTGCTGTGTGTTCTTACGATGTGAAAGTTTGCTGATGCCTTGCATGTTTAGAAAAGATGTGGTAGTCTGGTTAGCATTCATTCTGATTAATAGAGGATTAGCAGGTTCCATGTATGAACATTTAATTTCAAAGTGTTGGAATGTTACAATAATATTGTGACCTTAAAATTTACATTATTATTATTGGAAGTGTCAGAAAATATTTCAGGATCTTATAGTCCTGTGGGGGCTGTGTGACTCTCAGTTACTGTTATAGTCTTAAGGCAGTTTATTTACTCAACAAACAATAATAAAGTGCCAGCCCAGAGAAGGACAGACATGGTCCCTGTCCTCATGCAGCTGATGGGGAGACCAGTGTTAATTAAGGTGTTTGTTTAGTTGCTCAGTCGTGTCTGACTCTCTTACGACCCCATGGACTGTAGCTCACCAGGATCCTCTGTCCATAGGATTCTCCAGGCAAGAATACTGGAGTAGGTTGCCATTTCCTTCTCTAGGAGATCTCCCCTACCTAGAGATGGAACCTGCGTCTCCTGTGTTGGCAGGTGGATTCTTTACCACTGAGACAGTTAACGAAGGTGTCATGTGTAATTATGTAAGGCTGATACACTGCAGGCGTCTTCCTGGTGCTGTGTCTGGTCCATACTATGCTGGTGAGCATAGGGCATCAGAAAGGGATCCGTTCATGTGGGAGCTTCAGAGATCCTTCCTGAGCTGCACCTGAAGGAAACCAGGCATTAAGTGAGGGAAGAATGGGGGAAGCTTTAGGTAATCAGAGGGCTGGCTAGTGAGATACGTGGAGAAATCCTGGGTATATCTGGCTGCTTGTAGCTTTTGAAGGGTCCCTGAAGACTTGACTCTGGTCTTTAACCCTTAGGTGCCTTGTGACTTTGTTTTGAGCAAGTAACTTAGCCTTTCTGAGCTTTTTTACTGTTTTTTAATCTTATCAGGCAGTGTGTAGCCATCTTTATTTAGAGATACTTTCTGAAAACATACAGAAATCTAGGCTTTTGGTTGATTGTATTTATACAGTTCAGAAATACTTGTTTTTCCATGACCTTCTTTGGTTGTTTACTTAGGAGTGTAATACTGGTAAATTGAATATTTTTCTGAACGTTTTCCCTAGTCTTGGAAATTAGGATTCACTTCTGTTCATAATATTCCAGAAGCTTCCAGTATGCAGGGGAGCAGATGCGGATGCAAGTGAGGAATGCTGTCATCAGGCTCTGGGAGGACCCGGGAGGACTTCTGGAAAGTGGTAGAATTCGGCCGTATCCCTGACAGGCAAACATGGTGGTCTGAGGAGAGTTTCTTAGTGGAGGAGATGGGGCAGAGGCTCACAGTCAGGATTCCTGGTGCATGTGGGTAGATGAGCCTGGAGAAGTAGGTAGGGGGCAGGTGTAGAGGATGGGAAGGCACACTGAGGAGTCTGGCCTCTGTTCTCTCTGCTTTGGGAGCAGCTTCTAGAGTTGCTTGTTTAGCATAGGAGTGGGGTTGATTGGCTAGTCCCTTTTCCTTGAAGATGCTAATAAGGGCCACCTGCTTACTGCTCCAGCTTCCTTTCCGTTTTCTAGCTGTAGATTCTGGTTGTCCTGGGGCAGCATGCTTTCTCTTGGTTTTAGGTCTTGCACATTGTCATCGCCTTGGCTTAGAAGGTGCGCTTTCCTCTAAAACAGATACACACATACTCAGGCAGTTGTTCTGCCCACTGCCTCTGCTTGTCCTCTGGGCTCCTCCTTAAGTCGCACTTGCTTAAGAAGCCTTCTGGGCCTTGCCTTTCTTTTCTGGTGGGACTGTATGCCTTCCTGGTATACTTGTAGCGCTTCATGGTGCTCTTGCTCATGGCACATTATAGTTGTGTTGAAGCTGTGGGCTTACTGCTCTTTCTCCTTCAGTTAGAGCTGCATCTTTAGTGGCCAGAGGCTCGAGCACCTGGCACCTGCAAATGTTGTTCGAATGAATGACTGTGCAAACAGGAAGGACTGGAGTTCCCAGAAAACAGCTCCTGATGAGAATGTCTGTAGCAGTCGATTGGAAAAAGAAGCTGGTGTGACTGAGTTGTATGTGTATGTGTGAGAGAAACACACTTTTGTGACTGACTGACCATGGGCTCTGAGGGATGAGAAGAGGTGAAGGTGACTTCTAGCTTTTGCGCCTCAACTGGTGTCAGGTGAGGCCATTAACTGAGTGAGGGGTGAGGAGGGGTATTGTTTGGGGTGAAAGTCGCTCAGTCACGTCCAACTCTTCGCGACTCTATGGACTGTGTAGTTAGTCCTTGGGATTGTGCAGGCCAGAATACTGGAGTGGGTAGCCTTTCCCTTCTCCAAGGGATCTTTGCAACCCAGGGATTGAACCCAGGTCTCCTGCATTGCAAATGGATTCTTTACCAGCTGAGCCACAAGGGAAGCCCATGTTTTGGGGTTCAGTTCAGTCGCTCAGTCGTGTCTGACTCTTTGCGACCCCATGAATCTCAGCACACCAGGCCTCCCTGTCCATCACCAACTCCCAGAGTTCACTCAGACTCACGTCCATCGAGTCAGTCATGCCATCCAGC
>SJYQ01095764.1:0-52146 GCA_006410935.1 Redunca redunca
CTGGGCATAATCTTTACATTTAGAGTCGATAGAAACTGCTTGAGATAAAAGAGAAACAGCATCAAGGAGTGACTCAAGACAATGTCAGATAACAGATGAGGAGTGACTGTGTTGGTAAGCTTCATAATTTTTCCTTTTCTTTTTGGATTGAGTATCAAGCTAATATGGACACATTTTCTAATACACTTTATATCTCAATTTGCATCTTTAGTTACCGAGAACAGCTATTATATAAAAAATGTATGTCGTTGTCCTTTTGGATTTTAGAAAACTACCTAACCAACAAATTAAAAATAAGAATCTAAACAAGATTAGTTTCAAATATTTCCTGGAGCAAACCTCAGGGTTACAATATCAGGATAGAAACTTTAATAGTTTAATAATTTCTCCATGAAATTAACCTATCAGTCTCTTTCTTTTTTCTTTTTAGAATAAGCCAAAGTCATCTCGAGAGATTTTGAAAAGTAACACTTGAAAAAGTATGGAGGAAAGAAAATACATTTTCAGAACTACCAATAACATTTTAAAAGCTACAAAAGACAAATGGCAGTGAAATGTCAAAAGTGCCTACCTTTTTGATTAATTTGAACTTATGAACTCATAGCTTATTTATCAAAGTTAAAAGTATAAATTATACCTTCCTTCCTAATTGCTCTAGTCACAGTTTTTTGGTAGTGCCAATGACAGAGATATTCAAATTAGTGATGGTATTTGAGCTAAGTTATCCAAACAGTGTGAAGGGATCAGAAGACATGATTTATTTGCTACCAAGTTTGTTCTTCAAGCACCTTTAAACTGGATGAAAGAGAAAAGCAAAACAACAGCTTAATACATAGAATAGCAATAATAATAACAACTAAGAGTGGCTCACCAGCGTGTTTACACGTTACGGCGTTTGGCGTTCACCAGTCTGTGGGAATCAAGTCAAATAATATAATTTATATTCTTCATGTTAATATAATTAGTATAGTTATGTCTATGCTCAGTCGCCAGTCGTGTCTGACCCTTTGCGACCCCATGGACTGTAGCCCGCCAGGCTCCTCTGTCCGTGGGATTCTCCAGGCAGGAATTCTGGAGAGGGTTGCCATGCAGTCCTCCAGGGATGTTCCGCACCCAGGGACTGAACCCAAGTCTCTCATCTCCTGCATTGGCAAGCGGGTTCTTCACCACTAGCAGCATAGTTATAACCATAGTATAATAACAGTATATCAATATATCATCATAATAAACATGTATCATTTTCCCATAATGCCAACATTACACATATATGATTCTGACACAAGCGAGCATCCAGGTAGATCTTTAATTCCCCTTCTGGGTCCTATGAGCCCATATACAATGTTTAAGAATGACTAGCTATTTTTATGAATAGCACATTTTTTTGGCTTTGTTTAAATCACTTAGAACACAAATGATATTAACTCAACTGAAGTAACTTGAGGAAAGAGGGATTCGTGAGGTTCACAAGAAAATAATTAGAGCAACAACTTGTGAAGTTAAAGCAGATGCCGCTTATCACCATTTCCCGCTGGCTGTTGCATGTTAAGTGGAGATTCCGGTTCAGATAAATGCATTCTAGGAGTCACTGCTGGGCGTGCTTGGCACCAGCTGGCATCTTCCTGGCTACTAGTTCTTCACCAAGATGCCAGCCTATCACCTTGCTCGAAGAGAGAGAAAAAATAAGAATAACATGCTGAAATTTTCTTGAAATTACATTTGATACTACAAGAATATCTTTTTAGATAGTTAGTAGTAAGGATTAAAAAGCCATATTTTTCACTGCTGTTGAGCAGCACACAGAAAATGAACTATATTGGTATTTTACTTTATTATTCTGTTTTTATTTTGGCAAGTAGATCCCTGGTTTGAAAGCTTCTACAGGCTAAAAGTGGGATCCAATTCCAAAATGGCAACTGTATCCCTCATGGTATAAATTTAAAAGGAAATGAACATGCAGATTGTTAATGAGTGTCATTGTTAAAAGTTACATCACTCCTTACTTACAGAAAAATAGAAAAGTAGGATTATTCTTTATTATGCAGTTGAATTTATATCTTTCTCAATTCAAAAGATAAAAATCAGCAAGCATCGAATTACTAAAGGAATGTTAACTGTCTGTTTAAGCATCAAACGTGTTAGGAATTATCTAGAACATAGGTTTTGCCCCTTTTGTTTACTATCTAAATAATAACGTACTGTCTTTCTTCAGTGATTTACATTGGAGGAGTTTCTCTTTCGTTGTATCTCTTGTTACAATATTGTCACATGTAATGTGGAAACAAAACTTGTCTGTTACGTCACTTAGGCATTTTTCTTAATTTTCCTAATGCTATATTTTAGTTTGTAATGTTGCTGTTTTAGCCTCTTCTAACTAATAAGACATGGTAGATAAAGTGATTTTCATCTTTAAGCCCAGGAAGTTTCGTAAAGTTCCTCATATCATATCTTATAACGTTCAGGAAAATTCCAGGAAAAGGTGATATGAAGATGTAATAAGAAAAAAAAAAAACAGAAATGAACCTCATCTTGGTTACTTGGAACGATCTTCTGATGAAAATCCCGTTTGCAGTTAGAACAACGAAAGGGGATACATGGGAAGAAATAAAAGGTAAACTGAGGCAACTTCAGCGTTAATCTTGTTTTCAATGGACGTTCACTTTCTTGATGTTAGGTGTCGAGCAGTTAGCATTTAGGCTGACTTGCAGGTGGCCCTGAGCCATCAGAGGGCTTCCACCTGGTCACACAAGCAGCCCCGAGTCCTCATCCCTGTCAGTTAGAGTAACAAGCCCGATTTCCTGGCGCTGAAGTTCCTGGCCTTCGTGTCAGTCCTTCCTAACTGTGATTAGACTGCTCGATACTGTGGCTCACTGCTGTTCTCCACTGGTTCTCTTTCTTCCCCCTTCTTTTAAATGCTTCAGCAGGCTCACTTTTCTAAGTGTTGTTTGCAATCTCCAGCTACTTTCAGAGGAGGGGGAAACACGTTTTCGTCTCCACAAGCTGACTTGCTGTACACTGTTCTCATTCCTGACATCATTAACAAGGCATCATTAAAACATTTCAGTTGTAATAACAAGGAAATGGCAACCCACTCCAATATTCTTGCCTGGAAAATCCCATGGATGGAGGAGCCATGGGGTCGCAAAGAGCCAGACACGACTGAGCGACTGCGCTTCACTTCACTTCAACAAAATGCCCGTTTTATAAACAAGGCGCATCTGTGTAAGAGAGATTTAGAGTGCTTAAACCCACTCCACTGGGAATGAAAACAGGGAAAAAAAGAAAGAAAAAGTCTCTTTCATTTAGTGGAAATTCCTTTCAACTAGTCAAACATTAGTAGTTCTATCAAGCATATTTTTAAGTTAATTTTTTAAACTAATATTTTGGACAATGGTCCCAAAGGTCTATAATATGAGGAACTACCTGCTTTGTAGGAAATACTATTAATCATAAATGGTTCCAGTTACATTATCTGGTGATAAATTCATATTAACCCAATAAAGTAGTTGATTCTATCCAGTTTATCAGTGTCTCACACCTCTACTTTGTGCTAAAGTGTGTGTGAAACTATTGGCTCAAAAATGCACATCTACCCCAGCCACCCAGCTGTGCCTCTGGGAGGGGCTGCCTTCCAGGGGTGTCTCGGTCCCCACACCTCTGCTGGGGGAGCTGGATGTGCAGGTCCCCGGGTCCCCTTGCCGCTAGCCCCTGCTGGGCACTGAGCTTGTAGCAGTTGCCCTAAGAGGTGAGGGCCCCCCTGGTGGCTCAGGGGTAAAGAACCCACCTGCCAATGCAGCACATGCCAGAGACGCAGGTTCGATCCCTGGGTCGGGAAGATCCCCTGGAAGAGGAAATGGCAGCCCACTCCAGTATTCTTGCCTGGGAAATCCCACGGACAGAGGAGTCTGACGGGCTACAGTCCATGGGGTCGCAGAAGAGTCAGACACGGCTGAGAGACTCAACAACAACAACAAAAGGAAGAGAGATGGATGGCTACCTCCAGGACAGACAGCAGGCTTGCTTATTTCCTGCTTCAAAGAGGTGGATCCCCACGTCCGGTGAACCAGCCAGGACACCCCAGCCCCCGCTGCAGGGACAGCCACCGGGACGCTCTGTGTTACCCCCGTGATGCTCAGGGAGGGGACGAGAGGGGCAGAAGCAGGTCTTGCTGTTTTCTGTGGCACAAGTCACGGACCCCTGAAGCTCACCTCCTCTTCCAGCAAGCGTGTCTCTAAGTGATCAGCTCATAAGGAAATTGCAGTGAAATCTCAGCCCCCCCGGGGAAGCTCACAGGCCGGGGGAGAGGTAGCCTGTGTGTGCACAGGCAAAGCCAATGGCCAGCGGCCTTTGGTACAGAAATAGATCCAGCTTCACAGGGGAGGTTGGTGTACTCCAGTGCTGGCGTTTTATTTCGTGTCTCAGGAAGATAGACTGTTTGATAAATGATGTTGGCATAACCGGAAAATATATCTGAAGACACACTAAAACTGCATCCCTGTCCCCTTCCACGAAAATGTCAGGTGAATCAAAGATGTACATGTTAAAACATGAAAGGGCAAAATGTGGGAGAAAGGGACAAATGATAAATTCAACTCTCTGAAATAGAATTCTGTGCAGAAAAATACAGTAAAGGCAAAATCAAAGGACAGACAGCGAAATGGAAAGAAATCACAGACGTTATCACAGAGGAAGTGCTAACTGTGTGTTTATTTCATACGTTCAAGGCCCCTGTAAAGGCAGTAACAAAGAGACCACAAACAACATAAAAAGGGGTAAAAGATCTGGACACAAAGGTCACAGTGATAGAAATAAATGCAAGAAAGTCTTAAACCAATAACAGCCTGCTTAACCTTTCTCACAATGAGATAAATGCAGATTAAAACCACAGTGTGTGACAGTCATTTATCCATCAGACTGGCACCGAGCAAGAAGGTGGGTTACACGTGAGTCTGTTGGGATGTCAGGACAGGTTCCCATACAAGGCAGCTTGATGGTACAGACCCAAACAGCATCCACGCAGGGCAATCCGCCTGTGTCTGTCAAAGTGACCACTGTCCGTGCTCCTTGACTGACAGTTTCATGTCTAAGAATCACTGGTACCTATGGGAAATGATCGCCTTACAAGAGTATTTATTGTTGAGAACAGAACCTGATGTGCGTGTGACAAATAGCATGTACTGGAGGACCTTCATTCCTTCCATTCTCATCTGGAACAGTAGAAATTTGGAAGCAAGTCGAAGGTCAGCAATTTGGAACTGGTCAAACCATATATGAATGCAATATTATTCAACTGTGACATGTCGAAGCTTTATGCATACCATAGCATCCCAAGATGTGGTTTAAGCAGGGAAGATATAACACAAGAGCCTGTTAAATACTCAGAGTGTAAAAGTCATGTGCTTTAATGTTTAAGGGCTCTGTAGACCTCAGTGGGTTTGTGAGTGTGATCGGAGATGCTGAAAGATTTCCTGGGTAGGCTGTCACAGAGGTTTGGACCGGAGGGGTCGGTTTGGCAGTGCAGGCATATAGGAGTATATATCCGTGGGCTGCACTAAAACCTAGACATCACCTTCAAAAGCAGAGACATCACTTT
The DNA here is from genome assembly GCA_006410935.1 of Redunca redunca. Lineage (NCBI taxonomy): Eukaryota > Metazoa > Chordata > Mammalia > Artiodactyla > Bovidae > Redunca > Redunca redunca. The sequence goes on from SJYQ01095764.1 coordinate 5,591, forward strand.
GCTGACAAAGCTCTGTATATTCAAAGCTATGGTTTTTCCAGTAGTCATGTACGGATTTGAGAGCTGGACCATAAAGAAAGCTGAGTGTGGAAGAACTGATGCTTTTGAACTGTAGTGTTGGAGAAGGATTTTGAGAGTCCCTTGGACTGCAAGGAGCTCAAACCAGTCCATCCTAAAGGAAATCAACCTTGAATATTCATTGGAAGGACTGATGCTGAAGCTGAAGCTCCAATACTTTGGCCACCTGATACAAAGAGCTGACTCATTTGAAAAGACCCTGATGCTGGGAAAGATTGAGGGCAAGTGGAGAAGGGGGCAACAGGATAAGATGGTTGGATGGCATCATCGACTCGATGGACATGAGTTTGAGCAAACTTAGGGAGATGGTGTAGGGCAGGGAAGCTTGCGAGGCTGCGGTATTTGGGGTCTCAGAGAGCTGGACATGAGTGAGTGGCTGAACAGCAGCAATGCTCTAAGCTCGCAGTGAGAGAGATGGGAGTGGGAGGAGCGCCCAGATCATGCTCAGGTTTCGAAGTCAGTGTCAGGAAGGGGAGCAGAGGACACTCGGGAGAGGCAGCCTTTGAAGCAGGGAAAACAGCAGGGTTCGGGATCAGGAGAAGACGTGGAGGAGAGCCTCGGGAATCGCGATGCCCAGGGAGGCGGATCTGGCGACCGGGAAGCCTCTGTGGGTCCAGATGGGAGTTGGTTCCTCTGGTGAGGTGTATGTGGAGCGGAGGACGTCGGAAGGCAGCCCAGAGAAGACAGGAAAGATGAGCGAGGGAAGCTCTTCCATGATGGGTTGCGAATGCTGTCCTGGCAGGAGCTTCGGGGACGAGGAAGGACATGGAACTCTGAGCGAAGCCGAGGTGGACGGCCAGCAGCGTCCTCGGGAGGGAAGGGAGGTCCGGGTGGTGCAGACTCGGGTGGACGGCGACTGGGAGCTTGAGAGAAGCATGGAAGTCTTCAGGAGATGCCGGAGGAAGGCAGGGCTGGCGGGAAGACAGCTTGGCAATTTCTTACAAAGTGAAGTTGCTCAGTCATATCCAACTTTTTGCGATCCCATGGACTGTAGCCCATCAGGCTCCTCCATCCATAGAATTTTCCAGGCAAGAGTACTGGAGTGGGTTGCCATTTCTTTCTCCAAGCCACACCCAATCGTAGCGTACCATCCAGGAGTCATGCTCCTTGGAATTTTTCAAAGGAGTCGAAAACTTGTGTCCATGTAAAATGCGAGCACAGATGCTTATAGTGGCCTTCCTCATAACTGCTCAAAACGGAAGCGATCAAGACCACCATTCGTACGCCAGTGGGTAAATAAACTATAGTGCATTCACACACTGGAATATCATTCACTGATTTCTTGAAAATGAACTCTCAAACCATGAAAGGTGTAAAAGAACACACGATGCACGTTAATAAGTGAAAGAATCCAATCTGAAAAGCTACTTACTGTATAATTCCTACTCTATGTCATCCTGGCAAAGGCAACACTATGGAGTCAGTGAACATGAATAAAGGAGTGGCTGCCGGGGGTGGAGGAGAGGCGGGCGGGCAGAGCGGAGAGGATTTTCCGTGAAAATAAAGTTGCACTTGGTGTGAGGACGGTTCGGTGTCAGCACACATTTGTCCAACCCTATATTGAGCACCCAGAGTTAACCTAAGGTGATCAGTGCACTTCGGGTGATTACAATGTGTCGATATGTGTTCACTCTGCTGAGTGATATGGTAACAGGAGAGGCTAAACACCTAGACAGGGAGGCCTGGCGTGCTGCAGTCCATGGGGTCGCAAAGAGTCGGACGCGACTGAGCGACTGAACTGAACTGAACTGGGGCTATACATGGGGGGTGGGGTGGGGGAAACCTCTAAACCCTCCTCTCAATTTTGTGGTAAACCTAAATTTGCTCTAAAAAAGTAAAGTCTTAAATTTTGTTTCAAAACTATGTCCCGTGAGAATGTTACTACACATCACAGGACCATGTATTTTAACATTGCTGTTTCATGTTATGTGAATTCTACCTACAAGAACGCACCTTGATTACAGCTCTTCACCTCGACCGAGAGGGTTTAAGTAACTCTGTGGTGACCCTACAGCACTAAAGAGACAAACTACAGCAAGATCTTGCTGCCAAAAGATGTTCTTATTTCAAAAAGAGACCAGAAATGGATGGAGAAAATTAAAGAAGGGAGGGCGAGGCTGAAATGCAAAATGCTAACCTTCCCACATGAAGGAGAAAAGAACCAGGTAGTACCTTAATCCCGCCAGGTCCAAAAAAGTTTTAAGCAACCAGCCTCTCCTGGGCGGTTCTGGGAGGTGCCAGGCCCTGACTTTGAATCCCCCAGGATGCCCTTGAACAGAAAGCATCAGGACCCACGATCCAGCGTTAACAGTGTCCGGGCGAACACCCTAATTTGATTGCCCGAAGAGGCTTTTATCCCCCAGCCACGTAATTATTTCAGAACAAACACGCATCCGTCTCCCCCGTCGACCTCCTGCAGCACACTCCCACTTTCGCACGAGGCTTTGCTGCCACTGAGCCTCCGTGTGTGAACGCGCCTTTGCTGGGACGGCGGATGATTTCTGTTGCTTGTAAAATGCTACGCTGTATTCTGATTAGACTATTGAAGGAATAATTGCTTAGGGAAGAAAATCTTTAGGCGACGGAGGAGTGAATGGGGGAAACCAAAAGGCGGCATGCGTGTCCCCAGAGGCGGCCGTCGTCAGCAGCACTTTCGGGACGTTCGTATCCACCTTTCTGTAAGTGTGCGTGCTACTGTGCAAAGTGGAAACCATGCTGCCGTAAAACGTCCCGAGTGGCATCAGTGTCTTATGCCTACAGGCCCTTCCATTTCTTCACTGCGATCACCTGGTCTTTTCACTGGCCTGCTGCTGCCCACGGGCCACCGAGCTCGGCATGTTTGCAAGAACCAGATCGGCCCGTGAGCATCACCACTGCTGTCTGGCGATCAGTGTCCCGAGGCGCTGTGGCCTCGGCAGATGCCGTCCGTGGACGTGTACGGTGGTCCACACGTGCTGCTGCGCACCTGCGACCCTCCCACACGCAGGAGCCCTGGCTAATGAGGACCCAGAGAGGAAGGACATAACGCAGTCAAGGAAATAGAAGACACAGCGGGGATGGTCCCGAACACTGCAGCATCCCCATTTTATAGGTGGTGAAACGGAGGCACAGACAGTGCGTCACCTGCAATCCCACAGCTACTGAGGAGCACAGAGGAGATTCAGGGCCACCCACCCCCAAAACTGTGTGGCCACCGGTGGGCTCAGGATGCACGCAGCCCCCGTGACTCTTTCACATTCCCACCATCAGCTGAGCAAAAGGCCGGTTGGGTCCTCCTGTGTGCCATGGGCTGCGCCGTGTGCTGGGAGAGGCCTCACGGCCGTGGTGCAGCGATGGGGCTGTGCTTGCGCACCAGGACGGGCTTCCCTGGTGGCTCCAATGGTAAAGAACCTGCCTGCAGCGCACGCTTGACCCCTGGCTTGGGAAGATCCCCTGGGGAAGGGAATGGCAGCCCACGCCAACATTCTGGAAAATCCCCTGGACAGAGGAACCTTGTGGCCTACAGCCCATGGCATTACAAAGAGTCAGTCACTGAAGGGCTAACACACACACCAGGAGCCCAGGTTAGGGTCCTGGGTCCCCCTTCCTTCCTGCCTGGGGAGAAGCTCTGGGGGAGGAAGACGGGGGATGGGATGCGAAGGAACAGTGACCTGAGACCGCCTTCAGCCCGCAGAGTCTTTAAGGAGCTGAGTGATTTGCGGAGTGCTCTGAGCTTCATCATTCCGCATTCATCTGAGTACCCCATCATTCCACAGCCTGTAACATTTAAGTGCTGGCTTCAAGAACCTGGAGAAGTTGGAGTGCAAGTCGGGTTGAAGTTTTGCTGAACGAATTCCACAGGAAAGAAAAGGGCCAGATGTGGAAGGGGTTTTCAGAGGAACGGATTGTCCAGGTATGAACACGGAGGCCCAGAGAGGTGATGTGATTTGCCCTAAGCCATGCAGCAGAACCAGGCCTAGAAGCCAGGTGTCCTGGCTCCCACGAGATTCCACTGCCCGAGGAATGGAACAGGGTTTCCCCAGTGGCTCAGATGGTAAGCGTCCTCCTGGAATGCAGGAGACCCGGGTTCGATCCCTGGGTTGGGACAATCCCCTGGAGAAGGAAATGGCAACCCACTCCAGTACTCTTGTCTGGAAAATTCCGTGGACTGAGGAGCCTGGTGGGCTACAGTCCATGGGGTCACAAAGAGCCGGACACGACTGAGCAACTTCACTTGATTCACTGAGTTTCAGAGAATCACCCGTAGACCCTTCAGCCACCAGAGCGACACACGGGAACCCCAGAACTCAGCCCACCTCTCAGAACCTCGATCCACTGACTGTTCGCTGTTCAGATGCTTCCAGTCAGCCCCTGGCAAGAGCCACGCTGGAGAAGCCCGTCTGGTGCCTTGCTCGTGGTACCACGAGCGAACATGGGCTTGAAGGATCTTGCCATATTCAGAAATCCCTGGCTATTCCCTAGCCCTGAGCCCTGGGCTCAGCATGGCGCTTCCAGTGTGATGCTGAGAGGGTTCCTGGAAATACCTGGCTGCAGATTTACAAAATCTTGGCCCAGGTATAAAGGTCTGTAAGCTATTGTTCTTTGTAAATCTTTGGAACCGTTGTTATGTATTCTGCCTCCGACCTTTTGACAAGGATGGCAAACTATTACCACGAGGTCCAGGTGGAGCCCCAGAGGGGTTCTGGCCCAGAGGGGAGGAGGGGAATCAACCAGGCAGGAAGTTGGACCCCCTTTGAAGAGCAAAGACACTGACTCCTCTGCATCGAAAGCGCATCAACTAAAGAAAAGGAAAGGGGGGCTTCCCTGGTGATCCAGTGGCGAAGACTCCGTGCTCCCAACACAGGGGTCCAGGGTTCGATCCCTGGTCTGGGAACTCCAATAGATCCTGCACGCTGCAATAAACTAGAAGACCCCACGTGCTGCAGCCAGGAGCCAGCGCACCCAAATAAACGCATAAACAAACAAATGTTAGAAGAGAAGAAAAGGGCCCAGATCGCAGCAGCACTGACTCAATGACACTCCCCTGGGTCGTGACTGTGCCACCCACCCTGCCCCCGCCCTCCACGGAATACGCTGCCAGCTGTGGGGGTGCTCCTGTTCGCCGCCGTCCCTGCTCCCCAGCCTCCTTCCAGCGCAGCTCCTACCATCCGTGTCGGGACGCGCCCCCTCCCTCCCTTCTGTGGGGTCACAGTGGGCTCACGACCTCCCTCTCTCCTTGGGGGCCCGAGGTCCGGGAGTCACGAGGTCCCAGCCAATGGTGCGTGGCTGATACGTTCTGGACATGCCCTCCCGGGGAGCAGGACACGTGTTCCTGAGTTTCTGCACCTTCTGGAACCACCCAGGACCCAGAGGCGGTAGGGGAGTATTGGTGATGGCAGAGCCACCTTATCAGTTCTGTATCACCTGCTTCTGGAGCGAGGCAGAGCCCAGGCCAGCCCCCCACCTCAGGTGAGTCTGTGCCAAGCCTCTCAGCCTCCTGCCTCGGCTCTGTTTCTGGCGACATCTCTGTTTCTGTTGGTGATGGCTGTGCATTCAGGGAGGCTGCGGCTCGCCTCGCGCTGACTGCACCTCAACTCGAATGCCCGTCTCTCCTCACTTACTCTTTCCCTGGGCTTCTCTGATACTGAAGACCCAGGGAAACATCTTAGTGTTCAGGCTTATGCTACACGACATCCTGGGGAATTAGCATATCATGCAGCAACCCTCAAGCAAAGCAGGGTTGCCCTTCGGCAGGTGGCCTCTTCCCAGGCCAGGGCTTGAACCTGTGTCCCTGGCACTGGCAGGTGGAGGCTTTACCCCTGGGCCACCAGGGAAGCCACTAGAAACTGCTGAGCCCACACACCTAGAACCCGAGGTCCACAACCAAAGCCATCAGAGCGAAGAGCCCTTGCAGGGTGGCGGAGAGCAGCCCCTGCTTGCTGAAGCCAGAGAAAGCCCGTCTGCAGCAGTGAAGACCCAGTGCAGCCAAAATTAAATAAAATAACCCCCCAAAAAAGCTATTTAAAAAAAGGAGGGTGAGAGCAGATGGTCGTGTGTGTCTCCCTTTTTTTACGCGCCCTAGGTGGTGGTGTACACACATCCTTACAGGAGAGACGCAGAGACACGCAGAGGGAGGGACGATGGTGTGATGACCCCCAGGGAGGAGCCACCTGAGGATGGAGGCAGAGACTGGAGCGCAGGTCTGTTAGAGTCAGAACAAGGATCGCAGGGAACAGAAACCAAGAGGGATGTGTGGAGCAGCTTTTCCTGGTCCTTTCCGTCACAGCTCGGCTCTACCAACAGCTCGAGTTCAGACTTCTGGTCTCCAGAACTGGAAGAATACGTTTCTGTTGCTTTAAACCATCCGTCTGTGGTACTTCACTAGGAAGACCTGGGAAACTACCACAATTAGCCTGAAACATGTTGTAATTTCTGATAATTACGAAGCAATAAAAGACAACTGGGTTTATTTCAAAAGAACTAATGAGCCAGCTTGACAAATACCCCCTTGGCCAAAAGGGTGCAATTTGAGTTTGAATAAGGGTAGAAATGACAGAGGTTGTTGTATGTCTCATTGGCTTCAATCCTTGTGATCATAATGATATTCTGAAAAACCAAATTGGTCACTTCTTGAGAGGCATGAATAACGAGTCTATTATTTTGAAACCTCAGTAAATAAAAGGATAGAATCAAGCACTTTTAATGCTTATCTGCCATCAAGTGTAGACATTTAACAAAAGACGAGATGAGGAGAAAGCTCTTATAAACTTATTCTAGCTAAGAAATGGAAACAAAATGATAAATTTTGACTCGAACTATTTAGCAACCCCCAGTGAATCTACTGGACCGAGGCATCAGAAAGGACAAATAAACAGGCCTAACAGACCTTCTGAGAGTTCGGTTCACTGTGGCCTCACTAGAGGAACTGAACCCAAACCTGAACTAACTTTTGAACCCAGCCACCCTCAGAAGGCACAGGATAACTGCTGGACTCGATCAGTAAGAGCGAGTCTTTAGAAACACAACTGGACACATGGCCCACATTCTTCAACAGACGAACAGTGAGCCAGCGAATGAGATGGTGGGGAGTGACGTGTGAGTGGAAAACTCAGTCAAGTTTAACTATTGGATTGACCAAAACTTTCTTTCCGTTTTTTCCGTAGCATCTTTGAACTTTTTGACCAACCCAACACAGCACCAACCCAATACAACAATTCAAAGTGCTGAGCTGGAGAAGATACTTGAGAGTCCCTTGGACAGCAAGGAAGTCAACCCAGTCCATCCTCAAGGAAATCAACCCTGAGTGTCCATTGGAAGGACTGATTCTGAAGCTGAAGCTCCAATACTTTGGCCACCTGACGCAAAGAGCCAACCCATTGAAAAAGACCCTGATGCTGGGAAAGATGGAAGGCAGGGGGAGAAGGGGGCGACAGGATGAGACAGTTGGGTGGCATCATAGACTCAATGGACGTGAGTTTAAGCAAACTCCAGAAGATAGTGAAGGGCAGGGAAGCCTAGTGTGCTGCAATTCGTGTGGTCACGAAGAGTCAGGCATGACTTATCCACTGAATGACAGTAATACAACAATCAAGAAATGAAGGAAGCGATTAGTGTCAAAGCCAGGATAGCGGTGACCGTGGGGGAGGAGGCAAGAGCCCGTGACGTGGATAAGGACACAGCCAGGGTTTCTGGCGAGGCTGGCATCGTGGAGCGTGTTGACCTGGTTGCCATCACAAACACACTGCCTTCGCAGCAGCTGACGGGCCCGCCCTCGTTAGTGCATCGTCAGACCCGCGTTTTACGGGCTTGGCCAGAGGATGCGCCTCTTCCCTTTCCGTTGTTTTCAAGCTGATGTCAACTCATTGCCCTTTCTTTGAGAGTCCTCATTGTCTCTGAGACCGTTTAATAGGGTTTACTTCTCTAGGCTGGACAAGTCTCTACAGAGACAGTGGTGCACTTTTCTGTGGGGATGGAAAGCGGTCTGACGTTTTTGGCAGTAGTGAACCCTGGTCATGAACTTTCACGTGGAACGTTGCTGGCCTGACACACCGAGGTGATGGCAGCGGGTCCATCTCTGCGCTGACTTGTCTGTTTGTACATCCAATCCAGCGCTTGCTGCCAAAGAGTGAGAAAGAGAGTATTTGGGACCTCTGTGCAAGCAGAGGGGAATTCCCAGGGGATGCCAAGTGGATGGGAAGGAATTGAGACATTAATCAGCCCGACATTTATAGGAACCTTCCAGGGGAGAAGTTAGTTTCTATAAACAGTAGACCCCAAGGCCTCAGGAATGGATGAGATATAGGAGGTGTACCTGTCAGCACTCCTTGGCTTGCAATCTAAGCTGAAATCACTGTCTTGGGGTATTATTAATACATTGAACTTCCCTCATGCCTCAGAGGTTCAAGACTGTGGGACGGGTCTGTCCCTCATCAGTGATGGGAAAGGCCACAGCCCCTGCAGAAGGTCCTCTGAGACCCTTCACCCTCATGTACCACCAGCCAAAATGAAAGAAGACGAGCAAGTCAAGGGACTGGTGGCCGAGCTTGCGGTCCCTGGAGGCGCTTGCTGGTCTACTTTGGATTTTGTGCTCTGAAGTCAACTGATGGACATCCAGGGGAATCTTTGACCACCAAGGATGCACTTTCACAAAAAGGGGGTACCCCCGAGACCCTCACAAGACCTGCACTGCACCAAGAAGTCTGCCTCCAGGAGCCCCAGGGGCCGCCAGCTCTCCTGGAGCTGGCAGGCGTATTTGCAGGAAGACTCTTGACTGGCTCTTCCTTGGAGGAGCAGGAAGGCGGAAGTACTCGCAGTGGCAGAAACAAAGATAGGCAGTGGAGGAGAAACACGCTCTTCCAGGATCAGGGTGGAGAGGCCAGGGCGCCACGTTTTCCTGGGGACCAGCTGGGGACCAGGAAAGGTCGCTGAGCAGGATGGAGCCCCAGGGCTTCTCCCAGGAAGGTGGAGGGGGACAGCGGGGTCGGGGTGGACCTCCTGACTCCACAGTGCAGAAACACCGTGTGTCTAGACGTTGGCAAACAAGGAACAGTCAGACCACGACAGTGTTCAGGCAGGACCGTCGCCCTTCCCTTCTGTGGAAGCCAGTGTACCCAGGGGAAAGTCACGGCACCAAGAACTGGAGGACAAATGCCAGCCTTCCTCTCTCCTGGCCCATCCCCACATTTCAGGGACTCCCTGAGCTGAACGGAAGAGCTGTTTGACCAGGAAGAAAGGGGAAGTCTTTGATCAGGACGGGAGCGGGATTTTTAGTGTCTGAAAAAGTGAGTGTGCCCATGACGAGGAGGACAGAAAAGTCACGGGACCTACTGGAGTACATTTAGGAGGCAGAAAGGGGGAAAGACGTAGCATGCACCTGAAGCCCGTGGTGCCCACAGGTTGCCCTGACTTCATTAGAAAACACTTACTGATCTGGAGCAGGAATCCAGATGGAATGCACTTTGGGACCTGGAGTTTAAAGCTTAAATGGTAGGATATAATCTAGCCTCTGTCTCTCCTCCGCTCCCTCCCTTCCCCCTCTCAACCTCTTTATATTGCATTTTCCCTGTGGGCTCTGTTGTCAACAGCTGCAAGCTGACTCTGTCCACGTGGTTGGAAAGACGACTGGGTCTTTGGTCTTTACAGCCAGTGACCTGGAGGCAGAAAGAGCCTCTCTGCCAGCATCTCCATGTTGGTTATCACAGAAGGACTCCAGCTGGTCCTCCCTGGTCTCTGCCTTGAATCACCGCTGAGAAGGGCAAATGGGACACCAGGATTGCCAAGCTCGGCCAGAGGCCCGTTTGATGTCTGAGGACGGGGGTCCCAGGTGTAACCATCCAGCCAGAGTCACGTGGGATGGAGGGGAATGTTCTTAGTGGAAAGAGAAGTGTCAGGACCCATGGAATAAGGAACTGGAGAGGGAGGGGCCAGCAGAGGTGCCCAGGAGCAATCGTGAGAGAGCAGACCACGGAGGCCCCTGACTCTCCCCCAGAAATGATGGAAGCCCTCGGTCTTTTACGTACGCTGTGCTGCCATCTTCAGCGGAGTGGAAGGGAGGTCCCGTCCCCTCCCTCGGCTTTGTTGCTCGGTGCCTGCAGCTCTGAGATGCTGAGTGGAAGGAAAAGAAGGTACTGTGCCTGCGTGAGCATTCTGAAAATAGGCAAACCGCAGAGAGGGCTTCCCTGGCGGCTCAGGGATAAAGAATCCGCCTGCCAGTGCGGTAGACGCAAGAGACGCAGGTTCGATCCCTGGGTTGGGAAGATCCTCTGGAGTAGGAAATGGCAAGTAGCTCCAGTATCCTTGCCTGGAAAATCCCATGGACACAGGAGCCTGGTGGGCTACAGTCTATGGGGCCAGAAAGAGTAGGACACAACTCAGAGACTGACAAACCAGGAAAGTGAGGCGGAGAACAGTGACCGGGGGGCCGGTTGCAGACACGGGCGGCCCTGCTGGGACTCCACCCGCTCCACTCGAGGCAGCTCCTGAAACACTGAAGCGTGCGAGCAAGCGGCGACGGCGCAGATTCTCCCCCGCACGCCCGATATTTCCCTTCAACGTCCGACAACCAGAGGAATACAAGGGGACGCGTCGTCCCTAAATTATCACCCAGCGTCTAGCATACATTTCAACGCAGGTTGCTACACAGGCTACCCATCTCCCTCCAAGTAATCTCCAAGTGACTGCATTTGCTAAACGACACAATAATATCTTACGGTTTTTTGTTTTGTTTTGTTTTTAATGGTGCGATTTAGTGGGAAAAGCAAATGGGTGAAAATAGAGCATAGGTATAATAATACAGCTACTTTCTTCTAATATTGTTTGATTCTTAAACAGTGTTAAGTAAGCTGTTCTAAATAACACTTAACAGACACGTCAGCAGAAGCGCACCTCAGTCATTCCCGGCGTGCCAGCGCCGCTGCGCGTTCAAGGCAAGCGAGCTGTACCGTGGCAGCAGCGCTGGACTAACCGGCCATCTGAGCTCCGCTTCTGTTCCTGCGATTTACAGCTGTGTAATTACGGGTAGCACTTACCCTGAGCAGTAATACTTCCCATCTAAACACATGCAGGTGCCTGGGTTAGCTGTTTGCTAAGGCACCTTCCTATCCTAAAGAATTACGGTCTTCTAACACGTTTAAGGGCTTCCCAGGCGGCGCTAGCGGTAAAGAACCCGCCTGCCAATGCAGGACACACCAGAGACTCAGATTCAGTCCCTGGGTCGGGAAGATCCCCTGGAGGAGGGCCTGGCAACCCACTCCAGTATTCTTGCCCGGAGACTCCCATGGACAGAGGAGCCTGGAGGGCTACAGTCCACAGGGTCACAAAGAGTAGGACACGACTCTAGTGACTTAGCAAATAAGCACGCGTGCAGCCTGTTTAAAGGCCTTCTCTGGTGCCTAAGTGGTAAAGAATCCACCTGCCAACGCAAGAGACCCGGGTTCGATCCCTGGGTCAGGAGGATCCCCTGGAGAAGGAAGTGGCAACCCACTCCAGTGTTCTTGCCTGGGAATTCCCATGGAGCCTGGCAGGCTACAGTCCATGGAGTAGCAAACAGTGAGTATGACTTAGGCACTAAACAACCGTTTTAAACCCAAAGCCCTGATTCCGTGAGCAGTACAACTTACAGCTGTATCATTGCGGTCCGTCAGTTTTTCGGGGGTTGGGCTTTGGCGTCTCTTTGGGGGACTTGATTTAACCCAGAAAGGACAGCTGTGTCTCTCCATTCCCTCCGCACAGCTGGCTTTCTCTCAGGCAATACTCGGCTCCTTGTTCGATTCTGGGTGAAAAACGTGACGTTCTTTCCAGCGGCAGGCGAGGAACTCCAGCACGTGGCACCCTGAGTTTGCCCTGGACACTCTCCCGTCTGTGTCAAGATATCACCCACATGACACCTAATTCTCCCCTCTTCTGCTGTGTTTTTCATAACAAAGTTTTCTGTGTAACTTGAAAAGAATATGTTTATTTATAATTTCTACTGTTTGTACAGTGCTTCTTGCCATTAGAGTCTAAAGTCCACACCCGGCGTGTTCACTGATGGGCTAACTGTCGGGAACCTGGTGGATCTTCATTACTTGGGGACGCCTCCTTCCAAACATACTTTTTCTTGAGTCTGTCAAATATATGGGGGGATATGCCCCCTTGGGAAAAAAAAATAACGAGTTTTGATTTTTGTTCAAAATGATGTGATGAGCCACAGATTAGGTACAGCAACTCATGATGCCAGTAAAATATTAATATAAAACAAATGTTGAGAGGCCAAGCTGGGCTATATTATTTTGGCCAAAATTAAAAGAAGTGATAGATTTCTGTTCTGAGAATTTGTAGGGAAATGTTGGACTACTGAAAAGTTTCCAAAGTTCTCTTTATGTTCAGAAAGGGGAAGAGCAATACAGGGGAAGGTGAACTTTCAGGGATAAAATAAGATGCCAAGACAGATTGTATCACCCAGGGCACACAAGTCAGTATTTTCTAGTGACTATAAATGGTGTGTGTGACATTTAAAACTTGTGAATCGCCACGTTGTTACTCCCGTGACACACACTATTATTGTGTGAAGCAACTGTGCGTCAATAAAAGGTTTTTTAGCCACTCTTTCTTGTGACTGAAAACAACACGTAAGGTGGAGGATTTGGTGGTTGTTGCTTCAATTAGTGAAGTCGACAGAGCATGTCCCGTCGTTGGTACTTACTGAGAATGCATCACATATTTGAAGCCTTTATTTTTCAATCTAAGTATCATTGAGACATATTGTTAAATATATTCTTAAATATATATTGTTAAATATATTCTTAACAATATATTTATTGTTGGGAAAATTTCTGCCACTCCTTTAAAAATAGGAATTGCTGGTCAAATACTTGCTAGTCAAACTTCAAATAGCAAATAGAACTTGGAGAAAGCAGAACAGTCAGCATCTGCAAAGTGGTATCACATGAAGATCGCTCCAGCATCAGTGGACCCCTGTAGGGAAATGTTTTCTCTTGCTGACTATTTATGGAGTGAAGATTCAAGTTAATAAATAAAGGATGTGGTTAAAAAATAATTAAGAATGAAGATTTCTTTTAAGCCACACTCAAATAACTTTCATGGTGGGATTTATATATATACACCAAGATATTGCAATTTGGTTGGGGCGGTGGGGGGGGGGGCTTCCTTGCTAAATGGTAAATAACCCACCTGCCAATACAGGAGACGTAGGTTTGATCCCTGAGTTAGGAAGATCCCCTGGAGAAGTAAATGGCTACCCACTCCAATATTCTTGCCTGGGAAATCCCACGGACAGAGGAGCCTGGCGGGCTGCAGTCCACGGGGTTGCTAAACAGTTGGATACAACTTGGCAACTAAACAATAACAATGATGTTGCCATTAGGAACAATGCAACGTTAGTCAGTGAGATGAGGACACCTGTGAATGCACGCTTCAGCTAGGACACCCCAGGAGCACGCAGGTGTGGAGCGCGGCGCTGGAAAGGTGCTGCTCGGTTAGGCGAAATGCCAGCCTCACGCAGCAACAAGGTGAAACCATGCACTCGGTTCACTCGCGCGCGTGACTGCTGGGCCCCCCGCCCTGCACCCCAAAACTGAGTCCTGTGGTTAGAAGAGTCTTACTGAATCCCAGATGCGATTAACCCAGCCCAAAGCTGCTTACGGACTCTGGTTTGGATGGAGCGATGGAGCTGGGTTCAGGACATAAACATTATCAGAGGTCAGTTGGTGTCCACTGGGTGTAAGTTCAGAATCAGTGTCTCATACCTGCCCGGTGATCACAATGGAAAACAAGGTTCTTCTAGCAGAGACGGTCAAAATTATTTCAGAGGCGCTAAACTGTGTAACGGTGAGTATACTCTCAGACAGTAGAGCCATACCTGAGAATCTGGGCAGGGAATGTTGCATACCTGTTGTTTACCCTGGAAACCTCCTTAAATGTAGGCATTTATGCCGTTTGATAAATAACACAGTGGTGCCCATGTGACGAAGTTTCAAGTTATCTTTTCGTTTATTCATCTGAAGGCAGCTTCTCCAAAAGCGTACATGCCTCCCACGTTTCTAATCTGAGGCATCCCACAGTCATGGGGAATCAAAATAAGCCCATTAGTAGCCAGTGATTATTTATCTGTTACCCTCTGCATCCATCCGAAGCCCATCGGTGCGTCTGTGTAAGCCACTGTGCTCACTTGCTCCAGTCATGTTCGATTCTTTCAGCCCCATGGACTGCAGTCTGCCAGACTCCTCTGTCCATGGGATGCTCCAAGCAAGAATGCTGGAGTGGGTTTCCATGCCCTCCTCCAGGGGATCTTCCTCACCCAGGGATCAAACCCACGTCTCTTAGGTCTCCTGAATTGGCAGGAAGGCTCTTTATCACTAGTACCACCTAGGAAGCCCACGTCAATGCTTATGGATGAGTCAACAGGGATAATCGTCTCCTCTGATGCTCCAGTGACTGGCGAGGAAGGATTTCCTTAGACCCGCAGGTCACGGAAGCCTGCGGCAGTCATTTCTGGCTGTGCCCCACACGAGGTCTGCGACATGGTGTTTAGGGTCTGGGGTAAATTTTGGAGGTTTGATAATCCACATCTTTCCAGCTCTATGATCCTGAACAAGTTAATTAATCTCTCAAGGTCTCAGCATCTTCAGCTATAAAATCAGGACACTAATAAGGTACGGTTCTAACGTCAAGTATGTAATTAGCACAACACTTACTAGCTCAGAGTCATAGCTCTAACGATTTCATAGACTGGAGTTAAAGAAATGCATGTATTTTCTTTGTTTCTTTTCATCGGTGGAGAAGGAAGGTAAGCCTGCTCTTTGTATGGTGGCTGCTGGAGATTTTAATGGTACATGAATGGTCCTCATGTGACGAAGCTTGACAGTCACGATGCTCCATGACCTTCTAGAATCCTGGGCAGGGACCTGCAGTCCAGAGACGCAAAATGCTATTCTCAGGGCAGCAGAGCTCATACAAAGGGAAGGCGGAATCCTTCCTTTGAGGTCTCTGGTTCCACCTCTCAAGACAGAGGAGCTGGTGGAGACCTATGCAGTGTCCTAAGCATGGAGAGCCCAGTGGGGGAACCAGGGTTATGTCCATTTTCAGATCAAAATTTGCAGAAGTGCTGTTGGTCATATTTCTCAGTTATACATATGTGTGTTAGTCGCTCAGTTGTGTCCGACTCTTTGCGACCCCGTGGACTGTGCCCACCAGGCTCCTCTGTCCATGGGATTCTCCAGGCAAGCATACTGGAGTGGGCTGCCACGCCCTCTTCCAGGTTATATGTGTATCACAGTGCTAACATGCGAGGAATACTTGCTCAAGCCTGATAATTAATTGTTAAGTTGATATCTTGATAATCAGGTCCATATGGGTTGAATGAAATTTGTCAGAACAGCAATACAATTTTCCAACTTGATTTTGTTTGAATATAAGGTGGTATTCCTGGGCTTCCCTTGTGGCTCAACTGGTAAAGAATCTGCCTGCAGTGTGGGAGACCTGGGTTCGATCCCTGGGTTGGGAAGATCCCCCGGAGAAGGGGAAAGCTACCCACTCCAGTGTTGTGGCCTGGAGAATTCCATGGACTGTATAGTCCACGGGATCGCAAAGAGTCGGACACAACTGAGCGACTTTCCCTCACTCACTCAGAAGGCGGTATTATTGTTTCAGCCTGGCTGAAACACTGGAGATGTTTTTGTTTATCAGCATTACTAAGGTTTTTCAAAATTTACTGCCCCATGTCTTCATTAACTTCAGCCTGAGCTTCTAAGGCAGGAGACTGGGAGCAATCACAGCCCAAATCAAACAAAACTTGTCAACAAACAGTCATTACTGCCAGAGCTCAATGGCTGTAACGCTACTAAAAAGCTCATAAATCACTTAAAACTGTGTGTTCTGCACTTTTCCCTCGAAATCTCCACCGAAAGCAATGCAAATGGTGTGTGCCTTTTGATGAATTACGCTACTCTCATTCCTAATGTAAGGTTGAGTTTCTCATTATTAAACGGTCATGTGCCAAGATAGTTGGTGGCCTAACGGTCAATTAAATTCCAAATGGACTTCAAAGACTAGGATTAGTTATTTCCTTTTACTTTCAATTCTTTAATAATAATTTACTTAAACCCCTGAGAAAATTTTTCACATGCTTCATTTGCTGTCAGTGTTTGAGAATTATTAAATACTGTTTTCTGAAACTTTTTAAATAACTGAACCTTTTTAATAGCAGATCTGACATTCATTGCAGTAATGACACAATTAGAAATTAATAGAGGCAGATACGGCACAGATGAGCCTGCCTACAGAACGGACACAGACGCACAAAGAACAGACATGCTTGCCGAGCCGGGGGTGTTGGGCGGACAGCTGGACGGGAAGTTTGGGATCAATCAGTGTGATATTCCAGTCCATCCCTCCCCCACACCCCCACCTTGGACATGCCAAAGACTTTGACTGTGTGGACCACAACAAATTCGGAAAATTCTGAAAGAAATGGGCATACCAGACCACCTGACCTGCCTCTTGAGAAATTTGTATGCCGGTCAAGAAGCAACAGTTAGAACTGGACAGGGAACAACAGACTGGTTTCAAATCGGGAAAGGAGTACATCAGGGCTGTATATTGTCACCCTGCTTATTTAACTTATATGCAGAGTACATCCTGAGAAATGCTGGGCTGAAGGAAGCACAAGCTGGAATCAAGATTGCCAGGAGAAATATCAATAACCTCAGATACACAGATAATACCATTCTTATGGCAGAAAGTGAAGAAGAACTAAAAAACCCCTTGGTGAAAGTGAAAGAAGAGAGTGAAAAAGTTGGCTTAAAGCTCAACATTCAGAAAACTAAGATCATGGCATCCGGTCCCATCACTTCCTGACAAATTGATGGGGAAACAGTGAGAGACTTTATTTTGGGGGGGCTCCAAAATCACTGCAGGTGGTGATTGCCCCCATGAAATTAAAAGACACTTGCTTCTTGGAAGAAAAGTTATGACCAACCTAGACAGCATATTCAAAAGCAGAGACATTACTTTGCCAACAAATGTCTGTCTAGTCAAAGCTATGATTTTTCCAGTGGTCATGTATGGATGTGAGAGTTGGACTATAAAGAAAGCTGAGTGCCAAAGAATTAATGCTTTTGAACTGTGGTGTTGGTGAAAACTCTTGAGAGTCCCTTGGACTACAAGGAGATCCAACCAGTCCTTCCTAAAGGAGATCAGTCCTAGGTGTTCATTGGAAGGACTGATGTCAAAGCTGAAACTCCAATACTTTGGCCACCTGATGCAAAGAGATGACTCATTTGAAAAGACCCTGATGCTGGGAAAGATTGAGGGCAGGAGGAGAAGGGGACGACAGAGGATGAGATGGCTGGATGACATCACCGATGCGATGGACATGAATTTGGGTGGACTCTGGGAGTTGGTGATGGACAGGGAGGCCTGGCATGCTGCAGTCCATTGGGTTGCAAAGTGTCAGACACGACTTAGCGACTGAACTAACTAACTAATATATGCTATTAAGGATGGATGAACAGCAAGATCTTACTTATAACACAGGGGACTATGCTCAGTATCCTGTGATAAAGGGTAAGCATAGGAAAGCTTTCCTTAAGCAAAGGAAAAGCATAGGAAGAAGGATGCAGGCATATGGGTAACTGAGTCACTTTACTGTGTAGCAGAAATTAGTGCACCATTGTAAACAAACTACGCCCCAATAAAATAATTTTATTTTTTACTTTCAGCTCCTCTGGGTCCTCGTCGTGCTCGGGGGCCGTCTCTGGGTGCAGGGAGCAGGCCTCCTCTGGTTGCACAGCTCGGGATCCTCACGAGGTGGCTCCTCTTGTGGAGCTCGGGCGTCCGTGGCTGTGGGATCTTCCCGGAGCAGGGATCAAACCCGTGTCTCCTGCTTTGGCAGGTGGATTCTCAACTTCTGGACCACTAGAGAAGTCCTAAAATAATTTTTTTTTTAAAAAAGAAATTAACAGTGGCTATGCCAACATGTCAAAAATGCAGTATCTTCATTCCACTAGTGAAGATGCTTTAATTACGTTCCGTTGTTTCAGATTTACACTTTGCAGGTCTCAGAGGGAAAAGTTCCTTATACACACTTTATGCCACAGGCATACGTCTTATAATAAATGTGGTGATGGGACATAAATGCTTTTCAGAGGAGTAATGCTTGGAAAACACTTGAAAATTTCTTGTTGGGTTTTCCCAGTGTCCTGTGACATTACTCGTTTTACCCAGGACTTTAGTGGGGGAAAGCACCCAGATTTCCTCACCTCCAATCAAACCGACCAGGAGGACTGTCCTGGACTCCCGCCCACGGCCCTCGGGAGTCCAGAGGGCGTCCTCTGATCAGCTCTGTTATCACCACAGGCGTTTGCGTGAAACGCAGAAAAGTACCTAAAAAGCCGTGTGCTTGAATAGCTGTGAGTTTGTCCTCTAAGGTAATAAAAACATCCATTTCAAGAGGGCTGTCGTACGGGAACGTGGACACCGATACTGAACGCAAAACAGCAGAGATGCCTTAAAACTGTGGGCACCCTGGTCCTCGGGCTGGTGTGCGGGGACAGCCTGGATCTGAACCCAGAGGAGGGGAGAAGGGGCTGGGCCTCCTGGCTTCTCCAGGCTCCACCCTCTTCCGCACTCCAGACCCCCGAGCCAGGGTGACCTCGGCCAGCCAGCCGGGCTGTGGAGGAGGGGTACCCAGAAAGATGGGGGGAAAGGGCATGTCCCAACTAGGAAAGGATCCTCTTTTTGACTTTAAATAACAGGTAGCTACAAACACGGTGCAGAGAGGCCTCTGGCCCCACAGGCCAGTTTCCTCGAGGGTGAGACCTCACTCAAGCCCACTGCAGCACCAGGACTGGGAGGGCAGTGCTGCGGGCGCCAGGCGCCGGTGAGGTCCACCGTCCCGGCAGGTTCCTGAGCGGGTCTGTTCCCTCTAGGAGAGCGTCACGGCTGCTCCCTCCTGTCACACGGAGGGCAGAGGCGGGAACAGAGATGAGGGGCAGAGGCGAAGGGAGCGCCCGGAGACTGCTCGTCCCCAGGAATTCGGTAGTTGCTACACGGCGTGACACCTGCTTCTGATGAGCCGCACCCCGGGATCTAACACATCCTTGGTCCTCACCCGGTAACAAGGAAGGAGCCTAGAGCAGGCTCTTTTGGATTGACAGACGGTGTTACCTGGAGAGAGAGAGTGGGAAGACTGCTGACGTGGCTAACAGCACCTTGATTCGGAGAAGACTCCAGGTGATGGGCAGGAGAGAGCAGACTGGCCGGTGATGCCTGTTTGGGGTCTCCACGCCCCGAAAGACAGGTGGGTTAACGTGAAAAGTAAGACCAATGTTATGTGGAAGGTTGTCTACATGTTAACCGCCTCTTTGTCCCAGTGTCACTGACCAGTGCAAAATATGTGTGTTCAAAGACAGCATTAGCACCTTCAGTCACTTCCTGCTCCTATAAATACACCAGGAGGTGTTGTAACACAGGCCCCAACATACTAATTCCAAACCGTCTGACTGTAGGATTTGCCAGAATCGATCCCAAACCCTACTGTATTGAAAGAAGGGAGGCAGGTCCCAAAGAGTGAAGGTGGGTCCACCGGTGAGGATGCCCCAGAAACGCAGTCTGTTCCTGCGAGGGGCACGTGGTGTCGGTTCTCGTGCTCATTCCTCTGACGGCATTTGTTACAGTAAATCTTCTGAAACCCATTCTCTGTGCCCTGGTTCACACGGAGGTTGAAACAAAGCTCCACGCTGTTTATTATTTAAATTAGCAGGTAGCAGACAGTAGACATTGCTAAAGAAAGGCAATGCCAAAGAATGCTCAAACTACCACACAATGGCACTCAGCTCACACGCTAGCAAAATAATGCTCAAAATTCTCCAAGCCAGGCTTCAACAGTACGTGAACTGTGAACTTCCAGATGTTCAAGCTGGATTTAGAAAAGGCAGAGGAAGCAGAGATCAAATTGCCAACATCTGTTGGATCATCAAAAAAGCAAGAGAGTTCCAGAAAAACATCTACTGCTTTCTTGACTATGCCAAAGCCTTTGAATGTGTGGATCACAACAAACNTGGGCTCCAAAATCACTGCAGGTGGTGACTGCAGCCATGAAATTAAAAAACGCTTACTCCTTGGAAGAAAAGTTATGAGCAACCTAGACAGCATATTCAAAAGCAGAGAGAGATTACTTTGCCAACTAAGGTCCATCTAGTCAAGGCTATGGTTTTTCCTGTGGTTATGTATGGATGTGAGAGTTGGACTGTGAAGAAGGCTGAGTGCCGAAGATTTGATGCTTTTGAACTGTGGTGTTAGAGAAGACTCTTGAGAGTCCCTTGGACTGCAAGGAGATCCAACCTGTCCATTCTGAAGGAGATCAGCCCTGGGATTTCTTTGGAAGGAATGATGCTAAAGCTGAAACTCCATTACTTTGGCCACCCCATGCGAAGAGTTGACTCATTGGAAAAGACTCTGATGCTGGGAGGGCTTGGGGGCAGGAGGAGAAGGGGACGACCGAGGATGAGATGGCTGGATGGCATCACTGACTCGATGCACGTGAGTCTGAGTGAACTCCGGGAGGTGGTGATGGACAGGGAGGCCTGGCGTGCTGCGATTCATGGGGTCGCAAAGAGTCGGACACGACTGAGCGGCTGAACTGGACTGAAGAATAAGTGTCTAGACAAGAAAAGAAAAGGTGACCCTTAACACCTGGTATAGTCACTCAACCATTCAGTGGAAAGTCTTCTACACTGAAATGTAGATCCCGCTGCTTCTTAATGGAGAAGGAAATGGCAAACCACTCCAATACTCTTGCCTGGAAAATCCCATGGACAGAGGAGGCTGGTGGGCTATAGTCCGTGGGGTCGCAAAGAGTCAGACACGACTGAGCAACTTCACTTACTTACTGCTTCCCAAACAATGTACCTCCTACTGAAATACATTTCCCACGGACACGCGGTGTGCTGGGCTGAACATCGCCCCGCCGCGTTTCAAAGGAACTGGGTTCTGGCGGCCTTTCTGCTCCCGTTGAGCTGAATTGCTGAGCAGCCCGCGTTGGCAGTTCCCTTGCTTTTGAAGTTCGCTCCCGCCGCGTTTCAAAGGAACTGGGTTCTGGCGGCCTTTCTGCTCCCGTTGAGCTGAATTGCTGAGCAGCCCGCGTTGGCAGTTCCCTTGCTTTTGAAGTTCGCTGTTTTGATCTAGAACCACCTACGACCATCTAGAGTGCACCTCTCTAGGCCCCCCACAAACCCTCTTCCTTCTCTAGAGCAGATCCTCCTATATTTTTTACTATTTATTTTGCAGCCCCTTTCCTAATGTTATTTTACGGGCTTCCCAGGCGGTGCAGTAGGAAAGAACCCATCTGTCACGGCAGGAGATGCAAGAGACATGGGTTCAACCCCTGAGTTGGGAAGATCCCCAGAAGTGGGAGATGGCAAGCCACTCCAGCGTTCCTGCCTGGAGAATCCCACGGACAGAGGAGCCTGGTGGGCTACAGCCCCTGGGGTCGCAAAGCGTCAGACACGGCTGAGCAGATGAGCACGCGTCGCAGCGCTAGAGGTCTGACTGGACGGTGTTTGAGGACAGGACCTGTCGATAAGAAATGCTGTGAAAGTCAGCCAGCCGGCCGGTCTGTTTATGATCGTACGAATCTGCCGTGTCCCAAGGCAGGGCTCAGGCCTGGGGTACTGAGACGCCCTAGGATTTTAAACGCTTTCCCAGCAGGTCCTGCCGCTGCTCCCCTCTCTCCGTCTCTCACGTGCCTTCCCCGTTTCTGGGGGATTTCTGCTGAGATGGGGGCCCAGTCCCGCCCCTCCCCCCAGACCCAGTTCTTTCTGACAAGGGGGCGGGGGGCTGGACATCCATCCATAAACACAGAAGCAAACTATTGGAAACAGGATATGAATTGCTTGGATCAACAGACAAGAAGTATCCAAGACTTGCTTTTTTTGGAAAATCCCCCCATCGACCCGAGGGGAATGCAGAAACACCATGGTTGATGGGTAAGGAAACATCGCTGTTTTCCTATAAAAATAACAAACAGCTTCGCGGGTGATAGGACTTACTCTCCACGACTCCTCTCCTCCATGACAGGGCACACACTCTGTCCTGTCTCTCCCCTTTCACCCCACCCAGCGACACTGTGCACCCCCTTGTCCGTATCTTTCTTTTAAAAAAATATCTGAAATGAAACAACTTGCAGCTCCCCTTGAGGTTTTATTTGCTCATCTGTTGGTTCAGTAGGCACCAACCCTCTGCCTCACCATTGAAAGAGAATTTTTTAAACTATGTTTTGTGGGGAATTTATTTCAAATCCCACACTTCTTTTCCCCATTAGCATCAGAAGCTCAACAGTCTCCTAAGGACAACACAGTGAAGGGCAGTTTAATCCAAATTGTTCTCAGTGTTATAGTTTAATAGAACCTCAGGCATACGTCAGGTTAAAATCTTATCTTTGCTATTATAAGATTAAAACCCTGGCAAGCTCCCTAGATAAGGATCATATAATTATTCTATCTTTGAAAACTCTTGTAATACATCAGATTCTAAACAACATGCTCACTCTTGGCTGTAACCAGTGGGGAAATATTAAGAGCCAGGACAATCAGTAATGGCACCAGCCTAAAGAGTACCCACAGGAAAGCTTTATTTCGCCCCGTAAGCCTTTGATTCAGACATGATCTTTCATTGAAAGTAAAATGATGGTATAACTGGTCAGGAAAAAAAAAAACCCTTTCCATCTGTGCTTTTGGTGGTCCAAAGAAAGAAATAGGTTAATGGGTGACAGCTTTGGATGCTATAAAACAATTAACTTTTAAAACTCATAACTTCTTGTTTTATGGCTGCCTATAGATTAATCAGGAGACGGCAATGGCAGCCCACTCCAGTACTCTTGCCTGGAAAATCCCACGGACGGAGGAACCTGGTAGGCTGCAGTCCGTGGGGTCGCACAGAACCGGACACGACTGAGCGACTTAGCATTGATTAATCAGCATCTGTTAAAAGTGAATTTTACAAACCTGACTTACTAGCATTTCGAGATTGTATATCTTTACCAAAATTCGTTTCGTCCACTTTCTAAGCCGATGACAAAACCGTTCAGTGGATGGTGGGTCTGGCGCTCCATTCCACTCTGAAGCTATGAAAGATGGAAATTATCTTTCTCCTCCCTCAAATTAAAGTGAGTGTCTTTGGTACTGCACGGTGCTATTCCACATTTCTAAATGACAACATTATCCAAGATTAGCCATCCAGTCAGGGCAGACCATGGCCGAATCTGGGAGAAACGCGGGGACCCTGTGCCCTGGTGAGGTGGGGTGGGCTCCCCAGGCCCCCTGCCTTGTCACCGGCGCGCGCCGTCCCCCAGGTCCGCCCCCGGCCCTGCTCTGCTGCGTGGTTTCCCGTCGGGCAGCCCCTTGGCTTCCGCAGGTCACCGGTCCGTCCCTGCCACAACCCCAGGCCTTTCTGGCTGATGGTGTCGGCTCGGCCGTCGAGCTTCTCCAGCCTGCACGGGCCACTGGTGCAGACCAGTGCAGAGGCGGCACCGTGGCAGGTGGAGACACATGTCTGTGAACTCACCTTTCCTGCAAACACAAGAGCCAAGAGCAGCCCCCATGAGAAAATGCAAGTGAGAGTTACTTTCCAGGTGACGGTGAATGGTTGGCAGAGTCGTCCAATGAGTGATGCTTTAAAAAAAAAAAAAGAAAGAAGACACCAAGGTACCCGCCAGTCTCAGGAGGGAAGGAGAACCCGGTGACTGATACCCACCCCTGGGGCCTCCTCCGAGCAGCGAGGCCTTCCCTGGTCAGGGCCGCCCTTGCCCCTCCCCAGCCCCTCCGGGGTTCCCTGGAGAGGGCACTCCACCCCACTCCCCTTCCTCCCCACTGATGCCAGCCTTCAGTGGGCTCCTGGCCCGTGTCATGCCCTCAGCTGGCCAGTCAGCGGGGCTGTCTGCTGCCAGCCTCTCTGCCATCTTAGGAAGGAGCAGGGTCACTCAACCGCCTTCCCAGACTCAGAGGCTCAGGAGGTGAGCAGCGTGTCTGTGGTCACGTGACTTCAAACACGTGGCAGAACCAGCCGAAACCCGACGGCTGCCTGACGGCAGAACCGGATCCCAAACGACCTCCCCCGCCGCCCCCAGCCGAGCTCGGACACTGAGGCGTCCTTGTCCCCAGGCCGAGTCTACTAGCCGGCAGCTGGCAGCAGCGGCTCCAGCCTCCCGGTGTAGGCCGTGTGCCCTTGAACACAGAGGAAGTCTAGACACTCCCTACATGTGTGCACGCTCAGCCGTGTCCCACTCTGTGTGACCCCGTGGACTGTAGCCCACCAGGCTCCTCTGTCCATGGGGTTCTCCAGGCAAGAATCCTGGAGTGGGTCGCCATGCCCTCCTCCAGGGGATCCCCCCAACCCAGGCATCTAACCCACGTCTCTTGTATCCCCTGCACTGGCAGACAGGTTCCTTTAACCAAAAAACCCAAATAACCTCGACGTCCCAACAGCTCTCAGTCATTAGTTAAGACATTTGGACTCTGTGGGAGAAGGCAAGGGTGGGACAATTTGAGAGAACAGCATTGAGACCATATATTACCATATGTATATTACCATATGTATATTACCATACGTAGAGCAGATGACCAGAGCAAGTTGGAGGCTGAAGCCGGGCACTCAAAGCTCTGGGACAACCCAGAGGGATGGAGGGGGAGGGAGGTGGTAGGGGGTTTCAGGATGAGGGGACATGTGTATACCTGTGGCTGATTCATGTCGATGTATGGCAAAAACCACCACAATATTGTAATTATCCTCCGATTAAAATAGATTAATTAATTTAACAAAAAAAGTAAATGTAATATATGTCAATTGTACCTCAATAAATACACATGCAACTCTTAAAATTCAAAAACTAATACTAACTGTATGCCTTTACAAACACATTTATAAAAATTATGAACTTAATTTCCCATTTTGAGCACTGGATAAAAAACACAGAGAATTCTAACCTTTTTTGCAGTCAAACATACTCTTCCTTCCAGACTCGATAAAGATCACCCGTAGACAAACCATAGTTCAAGTGCTACCTGAACCAGAGAAGACCCCCCACGGCTCCCTTGGCTCGTTGTCTAAAGCGCTGCTTTGTTAATCCTCTCGGTTTCCAGCAGCCTCTCAAGCCCAGACCCTTACAGGCGCTGAAAATATTTGCTTTCAGGCTCTTGTATGATGGGCATGTTTATTCCAATCCTAGTTCAGTCTCCAAGTGAAGGTAGGAGGCGTTCCGTTTGCCATTTTGGAGTCTTGTTTGAAAGACTTTGAGGAAATTAGAATTCCAACAAGATGGAAAGTTTACTTGTGTATCCTCAATGGTACATATCGTGTGAATCTTGGAAGGAGAGAGCGAGCGCGCTGTAAACGCTTAATTAAGTGCACCACTCAGAAAGCCACGCTCCCACTGCAGGCCGTGTTCCGGTCTCACCAGTGTCCTGCTCTGGTTCAGTGAAGGAAGCCCGGGCCTCCGGAAATGCAGCTCTGGTGGTGGCCTTTCTGGAATCCTCTGTCACCTGAACCTGTGACCTGACTTGACTCTGCTGTGCTTTGCTCGTTAGACTGTGTGTAGTTAATGCTGAAAGGAGGGCAGTGTTTCATTAAAACCTGTATTAAGCCGTCATCGAGCATATGAGTGAAATCAGTCAAGAAGCATAAAATGCAAGGGCTGAAGAGAAATCAAAATCCACTTAACTCAGCCACTTCCTTTTATAGGCAGAAACTGAAGCTAGGAGACAAGGGCTTGTTCAAGATGGTGCAGCTGGGACTTCACCGGTGGTCTGGTGGTTAAGACCCCGTGTTCAGTGCAGGGGGCTCAGGTTCGATCTCCAGTCAGGGAACGGAGATCCCACATGCCGAGTTATGTGGCCAACAAGTAAACATTTTCTAGAAACGGGGTGCAGCCACCACATTTTCTTGCTGATGGGGTGCAAGGTGGTGAGGAGGGGGAGGGTTTGATGGACCTGGGAGCAGGTGTGGGTGATAATTGTGCCTCTTCCTCCCTCTGGGGCTATTACTCCCCAGGTCTCAGTGTTGTCATCTGTATAATGGGGATGTTATTTATTTTCCCAGACATTAAACAGAAAGCCGCATGTAAAATGCCTGGTTCATGGAGCACAGACTTGGAAATGTTCTCCTCCTTGTGGAAATTATTTCTGAAAAAAGCATCTCGAGCTGGCAGATGTGATGGGAGAGTCTGTCTCTCCCATCCCTCCTTGGGCAACGCTGGGCGCTGTTACAGAGTCACTGTGGAAGGCGTGACCTTCCATGACACACCCAGTGACTGTTCCTGGAGGGCTGATCTCTTAGAGCTCCCTGAATATGTGAGTCCCCGAAGTGACACCCCTTCTGGGCCCATGGCTTCTCCTGCTCACTGATGACTTATTAGTTCAGAGCACTCCGGGCTTTCCCAAATCCAGTTCCCTAACCTACCCTTACATACCAGTGGCCTCCCTCCTGCTGTACCACCTAGAGCAGCAGTGAAGATTTGCACACCTCTGGAGAGCAGTGAGGCCCTTCTGGTCTCCTTGTGAATTAAGGGCTCCTCGCTCTCCGCATGGTCAAGAAAATGCAGAGCTTAAGCTTCCAAAATGCCAAAGATTTTTAATGCAGTTCTCTCCTTGATACAAGGAAATTTCTGCTCATCTCAGAAAACACCAATCCAGAGAAACATACAAAAGGAAATGAAAACCATTCATAAGCCTATACCAACCAGAGAAGTTTACCAACTTTTTTCACATCGGGGATCATCTGGTAATAGAAATTCTAACACACTTTCTTATTTAATATGTAAGGCCTGTTTTTTCTATTGTCATTAGATATTTTTCTACAATATCTTTCCTTAGTGGCTGAAGCTTAAGCCTATCCGTGTTTAACAGAAAAAAGACATTTTCACGAAATCATGAGTGATCAAAGGAAAAATTAGGGCACTTCTCTTGCATGAATTAACTATATTATGGATGAGTTAACCCAAGCAACCAGTTTTTGCTACGTCATAAATTTTTGGAATTTTGTCCTTTGGATGACAATGTAAAATTTCTATTCAGTTTCAAATGATACCTGTTACATAACTTATTGCAATAGGCTAATTCATAGTTCAGTCTAAAAAAAGACAGCCTCTTTTTTATAATCAAGCAAACAACAGAAGAGAGGAAGTACTCCAAAGTACATATAATTATGGAAGACGAGACATTTCAGAGAGAACAGGAAGA
Organism: Redunca redunca; assembly: GCA_006410935.1. Lineage (NCBI taxonomy): Eukaryota > Metazoa > Chordata > Mammalia > Artiodactyla > Bovidae > Redunca > Redunca redunca. Next base: position 32,875 of record SJYQ01095764.1, read on the forward strand.
CTGTGTAGGGATGATTAGCTTAAGCGCAGAGACAGTACAGCCACCGAGATGTATGGGGTCTGCTTCCTGTGGCCCAGGAGCTGGGTGCCTAGCCTGCGGGGGGGGATGGGCAGTGAGAGCAAAGACGGGGCCAGGAGCTAGTGCTCAGCACCCCCATCCTGCTGGGTGAGTCCCGGGCTCTTGTTCATCTCAAGTATTTCTTTCTTTTTTTCCCAAAAGAATCTGCCTGCAGTGCAGGAGATCAATCCCTGGGTCGGGAAGATCCCGTGCTGGAGAAGGAAATTGGCAACCCACTCCAGTATCCTTGCCTGGAAAATCCCATGGACAGAGGGGCCTGGTGGGCTACAGTCCATGGGGTCGCAGAGTTGGACACGACTGACTGAGCAGACTGCGTATAGCTGGTTTACAACTTTGTGCTAATTTCTTTTTTTTTTTTTGAGTGAGCATTTTATTGTTTAAATTACTTTTTATTGGAAACGAGTCTGTGTGAATTTCTACTGTACAGTAAAGTGACTCAGTTATACATATACATGCACTCTTTTAAAATATTCTTTTCCATCATGCTTTATCACAGGGTACTGAATATGTGCTGTGTGGTGTTACCTTGCTGTCTTTCCATGCTGATGAGCAGCAGGACTGTGCCGGGTTGGGGGACACAGAGCTGCGGGCTGGCCTCTGCTCTGCAGGACTCAGCTGTGCTGGGACAGGCAGGAGACAGACCCCTGCTGACGTCGCCATTCGGGATGAAGCTTCTTGGGCTCGAAGAGGATCTCAGAGGTGGGGAGGGTCTCCCAGACGTTATCTGAACTGACGCCCGGAAGCGGCTACACGGCTGGGCCAGTGGTAGGACGGCCAGCACCCATGTGAGTTCCAGAGGAGCCAAGCCTCGTCATCAAGACCACCCCCCATGCCCTCAGCCCTCCCATTTGCCCGCGCCTTCCCCCAAGGTGCCCACAGTCGCCCCCGGGGACGGGCTCACAGAGGCGGAGGCCTGACGGGGGTCACTGATGTCCGAGACGGGTCTGGGCGGCACACACGCCTGTTTGCAAACCTGGTCTCAACGCCTCTCATTTGCAACAACTGCATGTTTCCTTCGCTTCGCTCCTTCCTCTGAGAAAAGTCCCCCTGGTCTGGGTGGTGGCGTGTGTGCCCCGGCCATCCTGCAGCCGGAACCTGAGCTGCGCGGCCGGCTGAGGACCCCGCCACCCAGACCAGGGGCGCGTGAGACGCGGCCCGTGCTCTGCACACAGCGGCTTGCTTCCTGAATGTCAGAGAGCCAGGCCGAGCCTTCCGCACCAGCAGCCTGCGGGGTCTACAGACAAAGCAGTACATCAGAGGAATCGAGACAGGCAGATACACAGCAAAACAGAGCTTCTGCTTTTCACAATCACAAGACTAACTGGAAAGTGTGGGATTGGAAAGCTTGTATCTTCATACGACAGGCATTTTTGTTGCTGTTGTTGGTGGTGGTGGTTTTCTGTCTTGGAGCCACTGTTTCGACCTGCCCTCGCCCTCTAAAGATGCTTGGCTTGAGGATGCTGTCAGCCAGCCAGCCACCCCCAGGGCCTTTCTCAGCCCTGTTTTCACTTCAGCCGCAGAGCAGAACCACCAGCTGCATGTTCAGGGCTGCACCGCACTGTCCTCTTTTAAGAAAACCGGAAACTAATCCGGCAAACGGGCAACGCCGGAGGGGAATTAAGACAAAACCAGGGGGCTTGGTTCCGGGGCCGGCTCTCAGTCCTTGCTAGCAGGCTGAGACCTGCTCTGCGGACCGCGGCCAGCACCCCTGAGTCTTGCTTCTGGCGGGGCCTGGGGACCACTGATCCAGAGGCTCGCTTCTAGGAAACAGGGCGATGTCACATGCCCCAGAAGTCTCCACACCTGGGCAGGAGTGTGCGGTGGGGGTGCATCTTGAGAACAGCTTGGACTGTGTATGTACATGGCCATCCACGGGCTGATCTCAAAACACAGGACCCGTGCCCCGATGTCATAAACACACTATCGCTCAGGTCGAAGGTGCCCAAATGAAGCGATCGCTCCCCAAGTGTCCTCTGTCCTTCTCACCTGGCTCCCGAGAAACAGCCTTGCTGTGAAGGGAAAGCACTAACAGACTGGACTTCAGGGCTTCGGTCCTTGGCGTTAGAAGGGATGGAGGCTTCCCGATACCCCTCGTGGCTGTGACGCTATGNATTTTAAGATACGCAACACTTTGTTCTGTAAAAGCTGTTTGAATGAAATGCTTTCAGTGAGCCCTTTACCCAGCTGCTGCTGCTGCTAAGTCACTTCACTCGTGTCCGAATCCGTGCGACCCCACAGACGGCAGCCCACCAGGCTCCCCCGTCCCTGGGATTCTCCAGGCAAGAACACTGGAGTGGGGTGCCATTTCCTTCTCCAATGCATGAAAGTGAAAAGTGAAAGTGAAGGCGCTCAGTCGTGTCCGACCCTCAGCGACCCCATGGACCGCAGCTTTCCAGGCTCCTCCGTCCATGGGATTTTCCAGGCAAGAGTACTGGAGTGGGCTGCCATTGCCTTCTCTGTTTACCCAGCTAGCTCGAAGCAAAACAAAACAGACTTCAAAACATGTGCAAATTGTAGCCTTAGTGTCCACCCCCTGCCTGCTTGCTTCAGAAGGAATCCAGTCTTTCCCGTATTTTGAAGGATGTGAATCACGTGTGGTGTCTGAGAGAAAGCTCTGGGTGGCTGAGTGCTGGCCCCAGGTGACCACTGGCCTTGAAACCCGAGATAGGACAAGGGAAGCCCAGGATGGAGGCCAAGCTGGCAGGTGGGGCTCAGGACCCTCCCGTGGGGACCACAGGAGACGGGCAGCTCTCTGCTCCATCTGGTCCGCTGGGCCAGCTCGCATGCCCTGCCCTGCCCTCCTGCCCACCGTCCAGCCAGCCATCTGCACATTCCTGAGCAGCTGATACTTGACCCAAGGCCTGCGCAGGACCCCTGAAATTTTAAAACAACAGCAACAACCTCCTTTCAACTATCCACAGTAATGAGGTCACAAGGCTGAGCGAAGGACAAAGAAGATAAGACGAGAGCTTCCTGAATCCCAAGAAGATAAGACGAGAACTTCCTGAATCCCTCCTGGGGGTTCTGATGTTTTGCTTCTTCTACAGCAGGAGGTGCAGCTGCTCATATTAGTGCAAAGAATGAGTTCGCAGCTCAGAGAAGTCAATTAAACTACTTAAAGGTGCACAGCAGATAATTAAAAGGAGCAGTGATCTGTACCCGCGTCTCTCAACCTAGCGTCTTCTCTCTGTACAAAGCCCCACACTGTCTGGGGACAAAGCCTGTTACTGCCATTGATTTAACTCATCACACACCTCTTGAAAATTAATAGGCCAAAATGCCAAGTCTGCTTTCGTTTGTTCAGAATGCTTAGTGAAAGAGTAAAACGGTGTATCTGATGGAAAAGCTGGGCAGCAGAAGAAAACCAGGGAAAGTTTCAACACGGTGCAAGTGTTTCCTAAACACGAAGAACCCTCTAGGGCCAAATCTCATCTCCAAGACGCCAGCCAGGAACGTTCCTCAGCATCTCTTCTTGTTCTCATAAGACCCTGAGGTGGTCCAAGACGCTCCCCAGCTTAAGTCACGGGTTTGCTTCGTTATTGAAACAAAAATCTCCCAGCAGATCGCCACTGATTCTTCATGGTGTTAAGCAGGAGTTAGCTGGGGGCTCGAAGACTCAGAAGGCAAAATGGTTGCATTCACTCAATTTCCTGCTCTAACAGGTACAGACAGGCCTTACCAGGCAGATCCTCACTTCCACGCACTCCCAGATGCGAAGCCACGGCTCCGCGTTCTGGAGTCAGAGCTGCCACTTTTCACTGCAAGGGCGTCTTTTCTCTCGAGAGGTAACAGATGTCAGCACCTGGATGTCACTTCCAGGACAGAAGTCTTTTTTGTTGTTGTTGTTAACTGAGATATAACCGACATAAACCCTGTGTGAGTTTAAGGGCTATTGACTGTTTGGTTTCATGCATGTATTTATTGCAACATGAGTCAGGGTTAGCGAACACCTCCATCATGTCACATACTGTCATTTCCTTTTTCGTGGTGAGAACAATTAAGACCTTAGTCTCAGCAGTTTTGACGTTTATGGTTCAGCATTGGAGACTGTGATCATTAAATCCCCAGGTCTTATTTATGGACTATTCCCAACTGTGCCTTAAGCAGCAGCCCCTTCCTATACAGCGCAAGGAGCTCTACTCGATGGTCTGTAATAACCTATACGGGGAAAGAGTCTGAAAAGGGCTGTGTGTGTGTGCGTGGATGACTGATTGCTTTGCAGTACATCTGAAACTAACACAGCGTTGCAAATTCAGGTCAGTCCAGTTCAGTCGCTCAGTCGTGTCCGACTCTCTGCGACCCCATGAACCGCAGCACGCCAGGCCTCCCTGTCCATCACCAGCTCCCAGAGTTCACCCAAACTCATGTGCATCGAGTCAGTGATGCCATCCAGCCATCTCATCCTCGGTCGTCCCCTTCTCCTCCTGCCCCCAATCCCTCCCAGCATCAGTCTTTTCCAATGAGTCAGCTCTTTGCATGAGGTGGCCAAATACTTGGATAAAATATATATGTATTTAAATTTTAAAAAGAAAAATAATTTCTTACTCTTCTTCCATTTCCATACAAAGTAAGTCCTTAAGATACTGGGGACTTTGGCATCTGTCAACAATAGTCAAAAGTTTCCTTTTCATATTTAAAAGTCAAAATTCATCTCTGGCTTTAGCGTAGTGCCCTTTATTACTTCTGAAGAAACCGCTGTGTTCCGTGGAATTCCAGGGCAGGGGAATGCTTTCACACAGTCTGTCCCAAATATTTGCTCATTCGGTTTAGCTGTAACGCCCTCTCTGGAAATTCTCTTACTTATAATACCCTTTCTGGAAAATCACCTATAGGACTTTACACTTGACTTACTTATTAGGTAAGAAAGTAAATATCTCTTGTTTGTTTTTTTCCAGGATAATAAAATACCTATTTCCTTTGTTAGGCTCTCTTTCTTGAGAAATCCCATACTTAAAATGTTCATAAAATATTTCAAACTTGCATACTTTCTGAGCATACTTTCTGATCTAAAAGATGGAGAACTAATTTTTCTGTGGACCTTTCTTGCCGTTAGGAGACTCCATCACACTACCTCTAACTGCAGATAACTACCACTATAATTACCATTATCTGCCCTTTCGCTGTAGACAGAAAGAACGCGCCAAGTGGCCGGCTTGGGTGCCAGAGCATTTAGCTGTGTTCAGAGAGCCTCGTATGAACTTTTCTGACATCATCTTTCTCTTTCACACCTGAAGAAAACTCTGCAGTTCACCCTGCTGGGCCCCATGGTCCCACTAGCTTCTTCCTGGGAAAGCGCAAGGGAGCGTCACAAGTGCCAGAAAGGCTGCGGCACGAAGCGATAGCTGAGACGACCAAGACAGCTGCCACAGGAGAGGAAGGCAGGTGTGAACGCTCGTGACCCCGAATCCAGAGACGGTTCCAAGCAGGGAACACGTGTCGACGGCATAAGTAAACACGCCAGCCCACACAGCTTTGTTTTCTTTTAATTAAGGGGGGAGATGACCTTAGTCCTCCCCCGAGGTTGCTCTCAGAGCTTCCTAATTTACTGCCGTGGGAGCGGAGCTGATGTTACCGAGCTGGTCCGGCTCCTGAAGGGTCTTTGGATAACGTTTTGGAAAGACAGCATGCTCAGTGGACGAGACCCACCGTTGCAGGGATTGTGTGTCTGGATGGAGCATCTGGGTAAATTCATCACAAACAGAAAGTGAGTTTTCCTGAGCATAGACGGCACAGCGATGTTAGGGCTCCACATTTCCAAGCTAGGTAAAGGGCTCTGAGCCTTCCATTCTCTTCGCTGGCTTCTTCTTCATGTTGACGTTCTGGATTCCTTGAGCTGCTCCCATCAACAGAAGCCGAGCACACAGTCAGTCTCCCTTGGTCGTCGCCACCGCTGTCCTGGGGGCTCACCCCCGCAGGAAAGCTGGGGCTCATTTCAGCATTTCGTATAGGCCTTCCTGTCTATTTCAGGGAAGATGGATTGACGTTTAGTTTCTAACCCTTTACGTCATTGCTTTCTTCTTTAGAAAATCCTGCTGTAATTCCTTTGAAACGTCTTTGCCTGTCGTCTCAATTTTTCCACTTTTACTTGAGTCTCTTCTTTTCGATCTTAAAACATTCCCTTCTTCCTGCCTTCTATTTCTTCTTATTTAGATCTCACTTCCAACATGATTTCCCCTCTTCATCCCTGACCAAGGTCCCCACCTCCCTGAGCTGTGCTAACTCCGAGTTATGCCGCCCTTTAGTATCTTCTGCTATTTCCTTCGTCCCTTCTGGTTGGCGCTGAAGCCTCATGGGCTCTGTTTCTTGTGGGTGTCCTGAATGTGTGTGCCTGTCAGGTGCCGTCTGTAGGAACATCACTTCCCTCCCTTACTCTGCTTTATCTGAGAATAAGATGGTATGGGAGTATTCTGCCGTCCGTTTCTGTTGCTCATTTCCACCAGAGGTGAATTTTTCTGTTTTCAGGAGGGAAAGAGTGAAAGAGTTAATTGCTTAGTCATGTCCAACCCTTTGCAACCCCGTGGACTGTAGCCCGCCAGGTTCCTCTGTTCACGGGATTCTCCAGGCAAGAATGCTGGAGTGGGTTGCCATTTCCTTCTTCAGGGGATCTTCCTGACCCAGGGATCCAACCGAAGTTTCCTGCATTGCGGGCAGAGTTTCTACTGTCTGAGTTACTAGGTAGATCAGTTCAAAGAGCCTTTTGACATCAATGTATGGCAAAACCAAAACAGTATTGTAAAGTAATTAGCCTCCAAAAAATAAATTAATTAACTAATTAAAAAAAAAACAACAACAAAGAGCCTTTCGAGCTCCCTGGCTCTAGAACACCCCCTTCTCTGGTTTTGGCGAACGATCAGGGTGTGGCTGGCCCCTGCTCAGACTTCCTGGCTGTGCTCACCAGGCTTCAGAGACAAAGCAAGTATGAAAAGGAGCATTCAAGACCCCACAGCCACACGCCTGCACCCATACACACACACTCTCTCTCTCTCTCACGTGTGCATGCGTGCACACACACACACACACACACACACACACTGGTAGTTCATGCTTGGATGCACGCACACATGTACAAATCTCTTTATGATTATCTCTTAAATCTACACAACAAATATCCTTTTATGATACATGTGAAGACCACTCTCATCTCCCTCATTCTATTAATACAGACCAATTAAGTTAATGCATCCTCTGGCAAGTCTTAATTCCTGGAAGATCATATTTTACTGAACTTCTTACATTCACTTTCATCTTTACCAAGTTGGAATGAAAGTGAAATCCATTATGGTTATTACAAGAAGGGCTATCTTTGCAAAAGAAAGAAAGTTCTTTCATTTTGCTCACAGAGATGATTCTTTGCTATGGTGGAGACTTAGGATGCCACCTGCTAGAGACCATGGGAAGTGGTATGGCCTTGAATTTCAAGAAGTCTTGTCTGCTGCTGCTGCTGCTAAGTCACTTCAGTCGTATCCGACTCTGTGCAACCCCAGAGAGGGCAGCCCACCAGGCTTCCCCGACCCTGGGATTCTCCAGGCAAGAACACTGGAGTGGGTTGCCATTTCCTTCTCCAATGCATGAAAGTGAAAATGAAGTCTCTCAGTCGTGTCCGACTCTTAGCGACCCCATGGACTGCAACCCACCAGGCTCCTCTGTCCATGGGATTCTCCAGGCAAGAGTGCTGGAGTGGGGTGCCACTGCCTTCTCCCAAGAAGCCTTGTCTAGTCCTATTGTAATGTCTGTACCACCCCATACCCAGAGTCTCTGATGTGCAGCAGGTCTCAGGCACTGATTGTGTTGAAGTATCAATTTTTAAGCTCAGCCCGTTCTTCTGGAATAACCATTGTTATTCAGTCACGAAATCGTGTCCAACTCTTTTGAGATCCCATGGACTGTAGTCCACCACATTCCTTTGTGGGATTTTTCCAGGCAAGAATACTGGAGTGGGTTGCCGTTTCCTTGCCCAGGGGTTCTTCCCGACCCAGCGATTGAACCTGTGCCTCCTGCATTGTAGGCGAATTCTTTACCGCTGAGCCACCAGGGGAGTCCCCTTAAATGGCCGAAGATGATTCTAATTGCAGGTAGAGTTGAGAGTCACTGATAGAAAACATAGACCGGAAGGAGGAGACTAAGAGAAATGAGACACAAACATGAATGTCTTAACCGAGACTTGGACCTTGGTCAGTGGGCAACAGGGAGACACTGCATGCTCTTAATTAAGGGACTTAGAGCACTACATATTTTTTTAAGACAGCAGGTCACAGTGGACTGAGACTGGGGACAAGAATCCCGTTAAGGCCCCTGTAGAGGTGACTGCGGGGCTACACTGCATTTGTGCCCCAGAGGGAGGGAGGGAGGGTCACGCGAGCGTGCCCTGAACTGCGGAGGTCTGGGGCGCCCCAGGTGAGCGCAGTCTCAGCGGGCTCCAGCTGTTTGTGACCCTGCGGACTGCAGCACGCCAGGCTTCCCCGCTAAACAGGAGTGCCAGGCTCTGGTTACTAAGGAGGACAGGGAAAAGAGGAGGAATCAGGGTCGACCTGAGGGTGACTGTCGAGATGGCGCTGCCTCCTTCCGAAACGGAGCAGAGCTGGGAGTGAGCTGGCTCCTGTGGACCAGGGGCCCCGTGCCCGGTGGGGCCGGGGGGCTGGAGAGCTCCACCCAGCAGATACATTAGAGCCTGGAGTTAGAGAGGGAGCTCTCAGCTGGACACAGCGTCTGGGTTCAGGGGTGTGTAAGCGGCCCCAGGAGCCACGTGGATGGATGAGAAGCTGCTAGAAGAACAGGTTGAGTTCCAGAAGAGTCTGGCGAGAGAGCCCAGGGCATGTGACACGCAGGTGCGGGGGTGAGGAAGCAAGCCCACGAAGGCCTGAGGACCAAGGTGCCGGGAGGCGAACGGGGTCCTGAGGGCCAGCGTGGAGACGCCGGGACAGGGTGGGGATGGGGGGCCACGCCGCTCGGACGGCGATGGATGCAGAAGAGGACCTGGGACCTGCACTGGAGGCGGGCTCGTCCCGCACGTCCGGGCGCTGAGTCTCCGCTTCTCACTGGCTCCCTGGGATACCTCTGTTACCAGACGCTGAGCGGCTCGGATCCAGGGATTTGTGCTGGCTGGGAGGTGAGACAAGGAGCTGGAAGGGACCTTCCAGAAGGTGAAATCGTGGGTGTTTGGCGTCAGGAGGGGTTTGCACGAAGATGGAAGGCTGGCTCCCGACTCACGTCCTGAGAAAGGGTGTGAGAAAAGGAAGCCTCAGAGAAACGGAGCGAGCCATGGAAAGGTTCACAACCAGAGAAGCAGACTTCCAGCGCAGTTAGTTCACCTGTGACCGCAGAGGGCGCGCAGAGACAGCTGGGGAGGCGCTTCTGAGTGCCGGCAGGAGCTGGGGGCTTCGGGGAACGCCTGGGTCGCCTCTTGTCCCAGCTGATGCTGGAACCAGGGCCAAAGCCCGTGACGAGGGATCCCAGGCCCCATGTGAGCAGGTGGGGAGGGGTCTGCTGGGCTAATGACTGCGTCAGGCCCTGTGTCTGTCTCATGGACCTGGTAGCTTTTTCTGCTCAAGAGTCTGCCTGCCAATGCAGGAGATATAAGAGATGTCAGTCAATCCCTGGGTCAGAAAGATCCCCCGNTCCTTTTCCTATTTGGAACCAGTCTGCTGTTCCATGTCCAGTTCTAACTGTTGCTTCCTGACCTGCATACAGATTTCTCAAGAGGCAGGTCAGGTGGTCTGGTATTCCCATTTCTTTCAGAAGTTTCCACAGTTGACTGTGATCCACACAGCCAAAGGCTATGGCATAGTCAATAGAGCAGAAATAGATGTTTTTCTGGAACTCTCTTGCTTTTTCCATGATCCAGCAGATATTGGCAATTTGATGTCTGGTTCCTCTGCCTTTTCTAAAACCAGCTTGAACATCAAGGAGTTCACAGTTCACGTATTGCCAAAGCTGCTCAGTGGTGTCCAGCTCTTTGTGACCCCATGGACTGTAGCCCACCAGGCTCCTCTGTCCATGGGATTCTCCAGGCAAGAATACTGGAGTGGGTAGCCATTTCCTTCTCCAGGGGAACTTCCTGACCCAGAGATCAAACCCAGGACTCTTGCATTGCAGGCAAATTCTTTACTGTCTGAGCCACCAGACAAGCATAGGTGTATATATAGACAGAGATCAAACTCACACATATGGAATTCATATATGAATGGAATTTATGTATGAATAGAGTTTGTATATCTTATATGAAATGTATTAGGGGCTTCCCTGGTTGCTCAGATGGTAAAAAAAACCCACCTGCAAAGCAGGAGACCCGGGTTTGATCCCTGGGTGAATAAGAATTAGAGAAGGGAATGGCTACCCACTCCCGTATTCTCCCCTGGAGAATCCCATGGACAGAGGAGCCTGGTGACTACAGTCCATGGGGTCACAAAGAGTCAGAGATAACTGAGCGACTAACATTTTCACTTTCACTTTTTTCTTGAAAAGTATATATACATATATTATACACATATTCATTTTATATATATCTAAAGAAATACCTGCAGGGAATTTTACCCCAAGTGAACAAACACACATGCAGATGCTTCCAGGATGTAATTAGCATAAGCACTAATAACCCAACACTGAAGGGCTCATCCGCTCTGGGCTGTGAGCTTATTAGCCTACTACAAAAGTAACAGGTCACAAGGCAGACCGAGGATGTGTTCCCTGAGCAGAAGTTTGCAAAGCCAGGAACACTGTGTCAATAAATACTCACTGAGAAAATGGATTCATAAATAATAAATTAAGATTAAAATTTAGCTAGGGGAGATCCACATACACTGCTTGCAAACCAGATCAGTCAGGGTTTTCAGAGGAACCAGCGGGTGACAGGTAGGTGATAGATATTTATTGTGAGGAACTGGCCAAGCATTTACGGAGGTCAAGGAGTCCCACCATCTGCTATCTGGAAGCTGCAGGCCCCCGGCAGAGCTGGTGGTGTAATTCAGTCCGCGTCCAAAGGCTTGAGCACGAAGGAGCAGGAATCCCAGTCTGAGGGTGGAGGCCAGCACCCCCCAGCACCGCCTGGAGGGCGGGCAGCCCTGGCAGCAGACTCCTCCACCGTCGGCCTTTTGTTCCCTTGTTCCCTGGTGGACGGCTGGGTGCCCCCTTCCCCCTGCCCCCACCTGGGGGAGGGCAAGCCCCTTTACTGTGCCGCCGATGCAAATGCTAATCTCATCTAGAAATGCATTCCACGGATGCACCCAAAAAGAATGCGTAATCCAGCACCCCACGTCCCTGTCAAGTTGACACACAAGAATGAACCATCACAAAAGAACCTGCTAGCCTGTCAGTCTGCAAAGAGTCCATCTAAGAAGGTGGGGGCTTGGAGCACGGAGGAGAGCATAATCTTTGTGAGCAACCTGGGATGGGGTCACAGTCTTGAAAGGCTCCAGAGTTCAGATGATTCTGTAGAATTCGAGAGGAAAGCGCAGACACAAGCTGGTAGCAGTAAGCCGACCTGCTTCCTTGCAGTAAGTATTGTCTTCGTGTTTACAGCTTAGTCCAGGTATGGTACCATCATATATGGACTCACTCAGTTTTCACCATCTGTTTGTAAGGGGGTGTTGTGACACCTGCTTTATCTGTGAGGACACGCGGGCACATCGACGGCCTTGGTGTCAGAGCCCGCGAACAGTGGAGCCAAAGGCCTCCTCTTAACCACCCAGTCATGAACACTCTGCACTAGATTTTGGCGAAAAGAAGCAGACAGGATTGGGTAAGGAGGTGACTTGACAGTTAGGCGGAGGAAATGAAACATAGTTGGCCAAAGAATATGGACCCATCGTGTGCTCCTCAGAGCAGAGTGACGTGATTATACCCCGATTAAGGAAGATGGCTCTGCAGACGCATGCGAAGTGGCTGCGAGAGGAGGGACGCTGGTGGCCCGAGAGCCAGCAGGAGACGATGGAGGCAAGGGCTGGTCAGAGGGGACAGGCTGGAAACGAAACGTCTACGCTGTGGTCAGCTTCGGGGAAAGAAATAGCAGCCGTGGTCGGCAGAAAAAGAAGGGAATGGAAGACACACAGACTTTAGCCCTGCGTCGAGGTTTCCAGGCTGGGCGCTGCAGGGGTGAGAAGCCCGCTGCATCGTGGCGTGTAATAGAATAGTCCAGTCCCCTTCTTTACAGAAAGGGGAGAGGACATGAAGCATAACCGGGAAAGCCATCTCAGCTCCTTCCTGGTTACTTTTCTCTGCCAATTCAATCCCTCCCGTCTCAAGCATCCCAAGCTGCAGCTGATGTATCTGAGCTCAGGATTATGGAGGAAGACTCCAAAACACTGGCCGTCCAGAGGCCAAGCCCTCCAAGGGGCGGGGGGTGGGGGGACATGCTAACCACATCCTCGGTTTCAGATAGTAGATTTATTTTTAATACACAGAAAGTGAAAATGCTAATCTTCTAAGTTGGAAGGCGACCCACACTCCCCTTTCTCCTTAATCTTGTTTACCCCCAGCTCTGGGCTACTGCCTGCTTAACGCTTCCTGCTTCATACTTACTGACAAAATACCACACTGATACAGCCTGACCTTCAGATGACTCATTTCACTTGAAAAAGTGGTTCTAAGAAGTGCGCATACTTTACAAGTTACTACGGGCAGTAGCAGACTCTAGGTGCTCCATTCCACACTCATTTATCAAGTGACCCTGAAGGAATCACCAAAACACGCTTTCAACAAGGGTTGTGCATTTCAGGAGCCGACATGGTGGAGTGACAGAGAAGGCCACCACGCGCTGGAGAGAGATGGAGCAGTGAGAACAAAACGACGGTCGCAGGAAAAGGACGAGCTGCGGGGCCGCAAAGGGGTAGGAGCGTCACCCGAGAGGCTGCCAAGAGGGAGGTGAAACAAAGAATAAGCAGGCCCCGTGAGGATGGGGCGAGCGGCCCGCACCGGTAGCACAGCCTGAAATCTGAGCATGAAGGGCTGTGCTAAACACAGCCGTACGTGCAGCACACGGGGTGATGAGACAGGATGCGGGGCAGGGCTTGGTCAGGGCGCCTCGGATGTCATGGAGACATGATTGACTTTATTTGTAGGTCCTGGGAAGCCACTGGAAGGAGTGACTTGGGTGGTGTGGATTTTACCATCTTATTTGCAGAGGTGAGATGAGAGGCAACAAGACCAGTTAAGAGGCTGTTGGGGTGAGGCTTGGCAGTCATTTCCGAGGAGGACCAACGAGAGCCCGGCCAGAGCGGGGGGGGGGNGTTAAAGAAGCTGTCTCAAAGGGAGTTAGAAAATATTTTTTGCTAAATCGTAATGAAAATGCAGCACAATAAAACTTGTGAGGTGAAAACCAGACTCAGAAAGAACTTCATAGCCTTAAATTCATATATTATAAACAAAGAAAGGCTAACTATTCAATAATCCCAGTAAATAATCAAGGAGTTTGAAAACCCAAACGTATTAAACACAAAGGGAATTAAAAAAAATAAGAAGTAAGACTAAAACCCAAATATACAATTAAGATAATAGATAAGTTAAAAAGTTGGTTTTCTTGTAGGAGTACTAAAATTTTTAAGTTTCTGACAAGATTGAGAGAGTGAGACAGAGAGAGAAGACAAATACTATCCAGATTAAGAATCTCACTAAAGGAAAATCACTATAGACATTATAGACTTTAAAAAGATTGTAAGGAATATTATATATAACCCTTGTACCAATAAATTTGAAAATTTATATAAAAAGGGTAAATTCATGAAAGAACACAATTTACCAAAATGAAGACAAAAATAATAGAAAATTTGAGGAGCCTTATATCTTAAAAATAAATTTATTAATTAAAAACCTCTATTCCCCATCCCCATGCAAACATCCAGGCCACATGGCTTCACTGGTAAAAATTTCCAAACTTCTAAGGAAGAAAAAGACATTGACCTTAATACAGACTATTTCAGGTCATAGAAATACAGGGAGTATTTCTCAACTTTTTATGAAAACAGCATAATCATAATAGCAAATTTGATGAGGACATTAGCAGAAAGGAAGAGTATAAGCCACCACTTTCATATAGATGCAAAAACCCTGAACGAAATCCTATATAGAAAACTGAGTCAGTCAGTATATGAGATGTGTAATCCATCAAACCAAGCCAAGACTTATTCTTGGAATGCAAAGTTGATTTAAGATTCAAGAATTGATCACTGTAATTCACTATATTGTGAAAAGTCGGATGATTCTAATAGAGATAAATAAAATTTGATAAAATTCAGCATACATGTATGATTTTAAAACCAGTAGGAATAAAAAGAATTTTTTTAGTCTGATAAAGGTGCACTACAGCTATGCAAAACACCTTTTTAAAAGATGTTTAAAGTTTTCTCCCCAAGACCAGGACTTCCCTGGAGGTTCAGCAGTAAAGAGTCCACCATGCAGGAGATACAGGAGACGCAGTTTCCATCCCTGGGTGGAGACGATGCCCTGGAAGAGGAAACGGCAGCCCGCTCCAGTATTCCTGCCTGGAAAACGCCATGGACAGAGGAGACTGGGCTCTCCTCAGGCTGTGCAGTCCATTGGGTCCCAAAAGAATCGGACACGACTCAGAGATCAAGCAAGCAACAACAATGCCTGCTGCCACCACTTTTACCAAATAGCTCTTTTTGAGTTTCTAGCCAATATCTAAAGGAAAGAAAATGTATGCAGATTTGAAAAGAAGAAACAGAAGTGCATTTATTCACAGACAAGATGATAATACCTATGGAAAACCCAAATGTGCCCACAGACAAACTACTAAAATCAATTTACCAAACTAGCAATTTCACTGGTGAGTTCACATGCAAAAACCAATTTTATTTCTATATGCCATAAATAAACGAATAGGATATAATACAAAATATAATAACATTAAAAAGACAGCAACTAGGAATTAATCTTCAGAGAAGGCAATGGCACCCCACCCCAGTAGTTTTGCCTGGAGAATCCCATGGACTGAGGAGCCCGATAGGCTGCAGTCCATGGGGTCGCTAGGAGTTGGACACGCCTGAGCAACTTCACTTTCACTTTCCACTTTCATGTTGGAGAAGGAAACGGCAACCCACTCCACTGTTCTTGCCTGGAGAATCCCAGGGACGGGGAGCCTGGTGGGCTGCCATCTATGGGGTCACACAGAGTTGTACACGACTGAAGCGGCTTAGCAGTAGCAGCAGCAGGAATTAATCTAATGATAGTAACTAAGTTGAAATTTTTATAGAAATAAATCAAAGAATATCTAAATAAGTAGAAGGACATACTATGTTCATGGAGTGAGAGGCTGGAAGTCGTCTGTAATTTGCTCTATAGACTCAACACAACCTCAATCAAAACACCATCAGTTGTTTCAAAACTGTGAATGGCCAAGATAATATTGAAAAAGTATAACAAAATTGGAAAATTTGTCCTAGAAGATATCAAGGCTTTTTAAAGCAGTGTGTTACTGTCACAAGGATTAAAAAAAAAAACTAAAGGAAAACCTGGAAAAAGGCCCCTTCACATGCACTTATCTAAGTTTAAGATGACACAGTAATACGGTGGGGAAAGGATGACCTTTTTAATAAATGCTGCAGAATTAATGGAGTGCCCATGTTTACAACTATATAATGACTCCCACCTCTTAATATACATAAAATAAATTCCAGGTGGGTTGTAGATCTAAACACGAGGTATAAAGTATCTTTATGATCTTGGAGTAGGCAAAATGATAGAAAAATAGAATGCAAAACGTGCTACCCAGAAAGGGGGACAGAGATAAACTTTCATGAAAATGAAGAACTCCTGTTCATGAAAAGATACTGTTAAGAACTTGGAGGGTCTTCCCTGGAAGTACAGTGGATAAGAATCCTCGTGCCAAAGCAGGAAACGTGGGTTTGATCCTTGGTCTAGAAAACTAAGCCCGTGCACCACAGCTAACGAAGCGCATGCGCCCTGGAGCTGTGCTCCGCAATGAGAGGCCGCCACAGTGAGCAACCCGCCCATCACACGAGGAGCAGCCCACGAGCTCCGCACCCAGAGGAGAGCCCTCGCGAGACACAGCAACACACACACACACACACACACACACACACACACAAAGCACGGAAATGCAAACTCCAAAGCTGCCAAAGATGTTGCAATACATATAGCTAACGAGAGACTTGTCAGAATAAATGAAGACTCCCTGTTTGTCTATAAGGGAAAACAAGAAAACTATTTTTAAGTCTGGACTTGAAACGGTACTTCACAGAAGAGTCTATCCAACTAGCCAATAAGCATATGAGAACATGCGAAGATACTCAGACTCAGCAGGAAAATGAAAACAAAACCAAGCAACAGTACATATTCATCAGAATAGCTACAGTTATTTAAAAAATAGAAAAGAAAGAAAAGGAAAGAAAGAGAGACAGAGAGAGCAGAAGAAAGCAAGCAAGAAGGAAAAAAAGAAAGAAAAGATTTGGAATGCGTGTTGGTGAGCCTGCGGAGCTGAAACCATGGCAGAAAGTGGTAGTGTTTTCTGCAACCCGACATGTGCCTGCTCTGCAATGCAGCAGTTCTTCTCCTAAGCATATGCTCACCCACAATGCATACAAATGTGCACCGAAGACTTAAACAGAAATGTTTCCAGCAGTATTATTCGTGGGAGTCCCAAGCTGCCAACATTATGACCTTCAGCTGTAAAATGACAGATAAGGTGTGATATGTTCATACAGTGGAATATTGCCTAGCAGTGAAAACAAATGAGATGCCGCTTCACCCAACGCCATGGACAAACTGCGTGACGTAATAGGAAAAAGTGTCAGGTACACAATAGGACGTGTCATACGCTTCTATGTTTATACATTTCAAGATCAGCAAACTAACCTGTGTTAATAAAAACAAGGATCGCCGTACCTTTGGGAAGGTGGTGGATTGTGATGGGAGGGCAGCCTCTCGGGAGGCGGGTCGTGTTCTCTTTCTGGTTCCAGGTGGCGGCTAACAGGTGCTCCCACTTTGAGAAAGTTGCCAGCCTGTCTGCCTACAGCACGTGCGCCTGTCTGAATGCACGTTTCACTTCAATAAAAATGTATGTAGGTATACACGGATATACAAAGAAGGAAATGGCAGCCCCCTCCAGCTTTCTCGCCTGCAGAATCCCATGGGCAGAGGAGCCTGCCAGGCTGTGGCCACGGGGTTGCAAAGAGCTGGACATGACTGAAGTGACTGAGTAGGCAGGCAGGCATCCAGATAGACAGTCACATATATATATATTTAAGTATATATATATATGTATAAACAGACTACGTATACACATGTATGTGTTGGTCACTCTGTCCTGTCTATGTACAAAGAAAATGACTGTGAATACAAAGCAGTGGATACAAAGGTTGCTAAATCTAATCATCTAGCTGGCATCTCTCTGCCAATCATCTGTCTCTCCATCCATCCATCATCTATAAATTTCTATGGGTTTGCTGGAGCTGCCCTAACACAAGACGGAGTGGCTATGCAATAGAAGCGCATTGTCCCGCAGCTCTGGGGGCCAAAAGTCTGAGATTAAGGTGTGGGCAGGTCTGGCTCCCTCTGAGGCCGGGAAGGAAAACCTGTTTCTCACCCCAGCTTCTGGCGGCTGGCGGGCGGGCTTTGGCGGCCCTTGGCTTGTAGGCATGTCACCCTGGCCCCTGCCTTCGTCGCCACGTGGCCTTATCAGCCTGTGCTCCTGTGTCCCGGTTTCCCTGTGTCATAAGGACACAGGCCGATTGAACTAAAGTCCGCCCTGACAGCTCTGTTTTCACTGAACTACCTTTGCAAAGACCCTATTTCCAAGTGACATCACTTTCTGAGGTGCTTTCATTTCAAAATTAGAATTGGGGGGGAACATAATTCAACCAATAATACTATTTGTATCTACACACACATACGCGCACACACACTCAGGCAAACACATAAGAAGGGCAATGAAATATTTGCAGACCTTTAATAAAATCTTGCCTTTTGATCAAACCCTGTTCTTGGAAAATGCAATTTTAGTCCAATACCCAGTGGCAAAATTTTATAATTCAGTTCAAAGTACATATATAGATTGTATTTAACACATAGCCTGGGACAATAACAAAAATGCAATAATTGAGCTCCAGATGTAGGACTGAAACTTGGAAAGTGATCTAGTATCCTTTTTATGCAGAATTGTTGGTCCTTAACCAAAAATTACACAGTGGAGAAAACGGGGCCACCAGGAGTAATTACAGCTAGAGGTCAACTGCTGTTTCAGACTGACTCACACACAGACATATCAGCGTTTTATTAAACATTAAGCAAGCACTGCTACAATCTAGGTGCCACAGTGGGAAAGACTCTGCCTGCCAACGCAGGAGACTCGAGAGACTCTGGTTCGATCCCTGGGTCGAGAAGATCCCCTGGAGAAGGAACAGAGGAGCCTGGAGGGCTACAGTCCATGGGGTCCCAAAGGGTCAGACACAACTGAGTGTGCAATGCACTTTAAAACACATGCTATGAGAGTCGTGGGCAACGGAATCTCTGATTTGGATTCATTGGTCACGGATGCAGGGTCTCGGGTGACAAGATCTAAGCTCTTGCCCATTGCTGGCCATCCTGCTCACAGTCACCGGGTGGCTGGTACCCTCTGCTAGGGAGCTGAGCTGAGCTGAGCTGAGCTGAGCAGGACTGACTTTATCCTGCTCTGAGCGGAGCGTCCCTGTGCACCTACACTAGGAACCGTGAGTCAGGGCTGTGTTCAGACAGGGCAGGCACGGCATCAGGGCACGCCGTGCCCCACTTTGCGGGAAGCAAGGTCCCCCGGGGGAGGCCACTGGCTTTGATGCCCAGGGCTGTCTCTGGGTTCAAGAAGGCAACTTAATCATCCCCCACTGAGCCACAGTGGGTAGACTCACCTGCCCAGGATGCCCGTGGGCTGAGGATGGGACGGTCCTGCTGGAGCTCAGCACAGTACTTGGGAGGGAGGACAAGCTCAACCCACGTGGTGGACTCACTAGGAGTTTATTGTCACTTCCTCCCCAAGATCACCAGGCTCATAAAACTCCGAGGGAACGTGACCTTCGGTCACCCGGCTTCAGAGGACCTTGATAGTCTCGAAACGTTAAAAACAGAAAGGTAGGAGCAACGGCGGGTAATGGCTTTCCGCCGACCGTGTCAGCCGGCCGCACTGGCTGTTACGCGACTGTCTTGTGTAAGACGGATGAGAAGCAAGCCTAGCCGTCGTCGTCATTTCTAAGA
>SJYQ01095774.1:0-15243 GCA_006410935.1 Redunca redunca
CTGGAGTGGGTTGCCATTTCCTTCTCCAGGGGATCTTCCCGACCCAGGGATCGAATCTGGATCTCCAGCATTCCAGGCAAATGCTTTAACCTCTGAGCCACCAGGGAAGCCCAAATGAATGGTAAAAGACAAAGTTATGGCAAATCACCATTAGCCTGGGCCTGCAGAAATGATTTCTAAATATTGTGTGTATGTGTTTATGTCTGCATGTGCAGAGATGGAGATGTGTATTATTTTGGAGAAAAGTGTTGTAATTTCCATCTGAGTCTCAAAATGGCCCAGCCCCTGACCCTGAAATAGTACACACATAAGCACAATCATAAAGACCCCAAAAGTAAAATATCAAAGGTGACGATACAATGTGGTCCCAGGATTCCTGTCACCTGCCTCAATGGTCTACTTCAACCTGACACAAGACAGTCTTTGAAATAAGATAGTAATAGGCCATGCTGAGTGGCATCACCTTCCTGCATGACAAACATAGGCCGCTGTTCCAGTCACCTACTGTTGCTTAAAACTATCCCCAAACTTAAGTGGCTTCAAACAACCACCATCATTTATTTTGCTGAGTCTGTAACTTGGGGAGGGTTCAGTGGGGACAGTTCATTTTCACTCCGTAAGGTGTCAACTGGGTAGATTACTGGAAGCTGGATAATTCACTTTGAAAATGGCTCACTTGCAAACAGCTGGAAAGTTGATGCTATCTATGGGCTCTTCTCCATGAGGGCCCCTTCTCAGCTTGGGTGGGCTTCCTCAAGGCATGGTGGCTCAGTTCCAAGAGCAAGTCTCCCAAGAGAACCAGGAGGAAGCTCAAGCACTTTTTATAACCTCACCTCAAATTCAAGGGGGAGGAACTAGGCCTCACTTCTCAGTGTGAAGTGTCAAAGTCACACTGTAATAAAAACATGTTAGATGTGAGTTATTATTGTGACCATTTTTGGAAAATACAATTGACCACAGATGCCCTGGAGGCAAAAGGAGGGACATCCAGTCGGTCTTGGGTAGCAGTGGGGTGTTGAGTCTTTCTGAAAACCAAAGTTGGAATCCTGGTTCCAACATCCACTTCTGCTGCTGCTGCTAAGTCGCTTCAGTTGTGTCCGACTCTGTGTGACCCCATAGACGGCAGCCCACCAGGGTCCCCCAATCCCTGGGATTCTCTAGGCAAGAATACTGGAGTGGGTTGCCATTTCTTTCTCCAATGCATGAAAGTGAAAAGTGAAAGTGAATTTGCTCAGTTGTGTCCGACTCTTAGCAACCCCATGGACTGCAGCCTACCAGGCTCCTCCATCTATGGGATTTTCCAGGCAAGAGTACTGGAGTGGGGTGCCATTAACCCAATACTGAACATCTGCTAAAATATCAGGCACAATACTGGACTCTGAATACACTAAATAGTAAGACGTATTTAGTGTATTCTGCCCTCAAGGAGCTTACAGCATAGTGGGAGATTCATAGAAGTTTGTGAACCTCTTAACCGGTCATCTTGCTTCCACTTGTACAAAGCAGCCAAGGGAAGTATTTTATTTGTGTTTATTTTTTACTGGAATATAATTGATGCTTTTGAACTGTGGTGTTGGAGAAGACTCTTGAGAGTCCCTTGGACTGCAAGGAGATCCAACTAGTCCATCCTAAAGGAAATCAGTTCTAAATATTCACTGTAAGGACTGATGTTGAAGCTGAAACTCCAATACTTTGGCCACCATATGCGAAGAGCTGACTCATTTGAAAAGACCCTGATGCTGGGAAAGACTGAAGGCGGGAGGAGAAGGGGACAACAGAGGATGAGATGGTTGGATGGCATCACCGACTCAATGGGCATGAGTTTGAGTAAACTCTGGGAGTTGGTGATGGACAGGGAGGCCTTGCATGCTGCAGTCTATGGGATCGCAAAGAGTCAGACACGACTGAGTGACTGAACTGAACTGAATAAAATGTGTGTCAGTTTCAGGTGTACAGCCAAGTGGATCAGTTACACATATACATATATCCACTCTTTACATTCTTTTCCCATATAGGTCATTACAGAATACTGAGTAGAGTTCCCTGTGCTACACAGTAGGTCCTTGCTGCTAAGTCACTTCAGTCGTGTCCGACTTTGTGCAACCCCATAGACGGCAGCCCACTAGGCTCCTCTGTCCCTGGGATTCTCCAGGCAAGAATACTGGAGTGGGTTGTCATTTCCTTCTCCAATGCATGAAAGTGAAAAGTGAAAGTAAAGTCACTCAGTTGTGTCCGACTCTTAGCGACTCCATGGACTGCAGCCTACCAGGCTCCTCCGTCCATGGGATTTCCCAGGCAAGAGTACTGGAGTGGGGTGCCATTGCCTTCTCCGAGTAGGTCCTTAGGGGGAAGCTTTAAAAGTTCCCCTGTTTAAAGTCTTCAAAGGCTTTAAATATACGACAGACACCCTTACTATTGTCCTCAAGGCCCTGCATGATCTGGCTCTTCCAGACTCCTTCTTTTTTTAATTTTACATCTATCTTATTGAAGTATAGTTGATTTACAAGATTGTGTTAATTTCTACTAACAGCAAGTGATTCAGTTATATACACACAGAGATTGTATGGACTGTAGCCCCCCCAGGTTCCTCTGTCCATAGGATTCTCTAGGCAAGAATACTGGAGTGGGTTGCCATACTCTCCTCCAGGAGATCTTCCTGAGGGACTGAACCCACGTTTCTTATGTCTCCTGCACTGGCAAGCAGGTTCTTTACCACTAGTGCCACTTGGGAAGCCCCATATACATATCTATATATGTGTGTGTATATATTCTTTTTCATTTTTTTCCATTATGGTTTATTACAGGATACTGAACATAGTTCCCTGCACTATACAGTAGGACCTTGTTCTTTGTCCATCCCATATATAATAGTTTGCATCTGCTAATCTGAAACACCCAATCCATCCCTCCCCTGCCCCACCTCCCCCAGGCTCCTCTATCAGTTTCTGACACTCCAGGCTCCTTTCTGCCAGGGCCTTCTAACATGCTGTTTCTCTGCATGAACACCACCCTCCACTCATCACTTGGCCAACAGTCTTTGCTTAAATGTCACTTTTTCAGAGAAATCTTCCCTGGTCCCTTCAATTATGTTAACTCTTTCATCACACCCTCTCAGGTTGCCATGAAACATCATAATTACAATAAAAGTATTTAGTGTAATTTGTTCTTTAATGTCCATATTCCTCCCTTTTTAGAGTATAAGCTCCAGGGGAACAGAGACATGATCAATATCCAGCACCCAGCCCCATGCTCAACCCAGAGCAGTTACCCAACATTCATAAAGTGAACACATATAATGTTACAAATAC
Source organism: Redunca redunca (assembly GCA_006410935.1). Taxonomy (NCBI): domain Eukaryota; kingdom Metazoa; phylum Chordata; class Mammalia; order Artiodactyla; family Bovidae; genus Redunca; species Redunca redunca. The sequence continues at coordinate 3,309 of SJYQ01095774.1, forward strand.
TACAAAAGGGCTAAGTATGAAATGCTTTAGGAGTATCTAATCCCAGTCTGGGGAGATCAAGGAAGGCTTTTTGGAGAAGCATCATCTCCAGCTGAGACTGGAAGGACAAGGAGGAGGTAGCCAAGTGAAGAGGTGAGAGGGTGGGAGGAAGAATAGACAGCAGAGAGTGCGTCATTTAGAGGTGAGGTTGTGTGGAGAGCTCAGAGGCAGAAGGAAGTGCAGAACGGTAAACCAAGAGGAGACCGACAAGAGACGGGAGGCCTCAAGAGGGTGGGCAAGAAGAGGTAATGAGGCAGAACAGGTCCTGTGAGACTCTGTAAACCAGGTTTCTTGTTTTTGTTTTTCTTAATTGAGATATGGTTCACATACTATAAAATTCACCCTTTCAAGCATACAAGTTTGAGTTAAGGGTTTTATAAGGAGACTGTCATGATCAGAATTGCATTTTTGAAAAGGTGACTTGACTACAATGTCAAGGGAGAATGGATGGGAGGGGAGAAAAAGAACAAAGTGGAGACAGGGAAGACAGTGCCGTTACAGCAGTCCAGGGAAGAGAGGGAAGGTGGCTGGCATGAAGTTTGTGGCCGTGGAGGTCAGAGAAGATGAACTCAAGAGAATTGCACAACCCAATATTTTATTGGGAGGGGTCTGAGGCAGGGGGAGGAGTCAAGGATGACACCCAAGTTTCTGGCCTGGGTGACCAAGAAGATATGAGTCCAATGACAGAGGAGGGAAATGACTGGAAGGAGAGTTTCATGGGGAAGGAAGATGGTGCGTTTTTAGTTAGCTGTCTGAAGTAACTCTGGAGCATGGAAATAACAGATATCCAGATCTTACCAGGTATGTGGTATGAGATCCTGAATAGAGTTAAATTATCAGCAGTAACTATTACCAAAGTCAAAGATGAAATCACTTCAAGAATAAAGTGTGATCTACATGGAAGGCCTGGGAGAAACAGTATCTAAGGGCGAGGACGAGAAGAAACTCAGAAGGATGAGCTGCAGTGGTTAAGAGAGACCCTGGAAAATGGTGCTGGTGAAGCCAAAGAGAGTATTTGAGAGGAGAGAACAGTCAATAGTGTGAAACGTCACAGAGTCAAGTAAGGTGAGGACTTGAGCGTCCACAGATTTAGCAACAGCAAAACAGTGGTACCTTAGAGAAGATGATAGATGGATGAGGCATGAATGAGGTCTTCACAGAATTCCAGCTATAGAGGAAGGAGCTTTCTGGCTTCTTAACTACACACAATATCCTTCATTTAGGTTCCATTTCTTCAATCACAAAACATGAACAAAAGAAGCAGAGATGCACTAAGGACAACAAGCATAAACCAGGTTATAGTCACTTAAAAATAAGTTACCTTATACTGTTGTTGAGAAGATTAAATATGATAAGGTATGGGGAAATGCCTAGCAGTATAAAAGGTCCTTTATAAAAGGACACTCAAGATTCTGTTTTTTTTTTCCCTTTCCTTATGAGATCCATTCCTTATTTACTAATGAATGCTTTCCTTGGGATTTCCTGAGATTGGACATTATTTAGCATCCAGGTAACATCTGTCATGACTGGAAAATTAGTAGACCATGTCTGTGACTAACCGGTTTCCAACCTAACAACAGTGTTTGTGCTTCCATTAGGAGAACTGCTGCTGCTGCTGCTGCTAAGTCACTTCAGTAGTGTCTGACTCTGTGCGACCCCATAGACAGCAGCCCACCAGGCTCTGCCGTCCCTGGGATTCTCCAGGCAAGAACACTGGAGTGGGTTGCCATTTCCTTCTCCAAAGCATGAAAGTGAAAAGTGAAAGTGAAGTCGCTCAGTCATGTCCGACTCTTAGTGACCCCATGGACTGCAGCCTACCAGGCTCATCCGTCCATGTGATTTTCCAGGCAAGAGTACTGGAGTTGGGTGCCATTGCCTTCTCTGAGGAGAACTGAGCATAGTAAAATGTGGTTTGTTTCACATGACACCAGAACTGAGCTTATTTAAATAAAGCAGAGGAAAAGTGAGGAAACGGAACCAACTGTTGGGAACAAGAATAATTAAAGTCAGCCCTTTGCTCCTTTAATTTAAGGTGCTGCTCGTAACCCAGGTCGTGAAACCTCACACCTTACAAGCATCTTAAGTGGATCTCTCTGAAGTGAGAAATGGCTAATAGTACACGTGATTGTTTAGAACACTAGCTACTTATTACCAAGTGTCTTACAGCCAGTGCCTTATGTAAGTTAGCTCACTGATCTCTGCTGCAGCCCGGTGAAGCAAGCACTTATATCCCTGCTTGACAGATAAGGGACCTGAGACGTATGAGATAAGCTGCTTCCCCAGGGTCACTGTTAGTAAGTGGCAGAACTTAATTTCAGATGCTACCTGAACCCAGAGCTCAAACTCTTCCTTACTTGGCTATGGAACACCTATTAGGAGTTGTACGGTTTTGGAACATGGCATTTTAAAAAAATTAGTTTTATTAATCACATCAGTTTACTTGGAAATTAAAATTACTCTTCCTATCCAGAGAGCTAGGTGGTGAAAGGGCCTATGAGCAGGCAAAGGAGCAGAAGGACAGCTTGGGGCTCTGCAGGAAAGGTGTCAGAGCGGTTCTGCTCAAACAGCCAGGGCTTAACAACGGACGGCAAGTGAGGCAATCCTTGCTGGCCAGTCAATAAGAAACTATCAAGAAATTGTTAAAAAGGCATTGTGAAAGGGAAAAAGATGTTTAGTTTTTGCTATTTTGTATAGAATTGTTATATTCAGTTTCCATCATAGTGATCAATCAAAGCAGGTCTAAAAGAAAATGGAAAGGAATTCCCTGGCAGTCCAGTGGTTGGAACTCTGCGCTTTCACTGCTGAGGGAGCAGGTTTGATCCCTTGATGAGGGACTAAGATCCTGCAAGTGGCACAGCAAGGTCTGAAACTGGCAGAAGAAGACAAAGATAAAAGTTTGGAGATAAATTTTCCTTTTTTTTTTTTCTGCCAGGAGTGCAGAGTCCCAACCACTGGACTGCCAGCAAAGTCCTTTCCTTTTCTTCCAAGGTATCCCTTTTGCTCAATGAAGAGCGAAGAAAAGGTTTTAGGTAAAAGGCAGCAATAGAAGGATGAGCAGATGTGGGATCCCAGACTCACACAGATCACAAAAGCTCTTTCAAGAAGCAGGTGTTCAAGTTAAGGACTCAGAAATTTCCTCTTAATTTGGGTTGTTGGTTATCTTATGAAAGCAAGTTTTCAAAGAGAGGCTGGGCAGAGGGTTGGAAAATGAGCAGGCAAGTAAGGCAGACCATTTGAGTGTAGAGAATTATTTCAGGAAGTGTGGCTATGAGTGGGCATAGTAGTGAGGTAGGGTGGCAGCTAAAGGGTCCAGAGTGTCTCTTTTAAAGTTAGTTGAGATTTGAATACATTTAAATGTGGTTGGGGGGAACTTCTGTGGTGGCCCAGTGGCCCAGCCTCCGTATGCCCAATGCAGGGGGCTGGGTTTAATCTCTGGTCAGATAACTAGATCCCACATGCCACAACTGAGACCCAGCGCAGTCAAATAAATATTTTAAAAACCTATATTGTTAAGAGAAAGAAAATAAATATGGTTGGCAAGGAGCAAGTAGAATGGGAGACAAAGGAGAGTTAGGGGATGGATCACTGTTAATCATTACAGCTGGGAAGGCAGCAAGGCTGGGAGCCCAAGTGTAGGTATTAGCTTTGGACAGAACAGGAAGGAGGAAAGGACGAATATAAATACAGTTAAACAGTAGTTTCAGTGTATTTCAAGGGAGTTCTCATCTGATGATCTGTCTCCCAGAAGTATATGAGGATATGGTGGAGCTGATTAGGACAAAATGGAAGAATTCAGGTGTTACAGGGTCTCATGGGTCCAAGAATAGTGAATAGAAGAGAGAGCTAGAAGGATAGAAAGCTGCAGCCAAAGTAAGAGGCTTTAACTTAATATTTCAGAAGAAGTACTATTTTTTTCAGAAGAGGTAAGAATTTACTAGTTTCTAGAGGTGGGAGAGAAAAGTGGAATGGCAAGAAGATCTCTAGATAGGATATCAAGGGCAGGATGGAGCCAGGGGTCAGTCTTCAATAAAAGAGGAAAGCAAATGACAGCCAGGGAGAGAAGTGGAGGGGTCTAACAGTCAGACTACTGGAGCCTTAAAGAAATAGGGGCTTTGCACAAAAGATGGGTGAATCTGGAAACCACCTTGGAGAAAAAGAATTAGATTCCTTCGTATACAAGATCTATGTTGCTGTTCAGTCACTAAGTCATGACAAACTCTCTGTGACCTCAAGGATTGCAGCACGCCAGGCTTCCCTGTCCTTCACTATCTCCTAGAGTTTGCTCAAACTCATGTCCATTGAGTCAGTGATGTACAACCTCTGAACCCAGGTTTATTTTCCATATTACTATGTTTTAAACTAACTTTTTAGGACTACCAAACTTTACGAACGAATGTTTGATACTATCTCCTATTCTCTTTCCATGTATTTTTAAAATTAATTTTTAAAACAAATTAAAAAATTTTTTTCTGTAACGCATATATAGAATATGTGTTGTTTACAGAAAATTCCAGGTAGATGAACATAAAGATATAAAACAAAAATCACTTATTCCTATCACTCAGCAGAAATGAGTATTAACATCTTAACCACTTCCTTCCAATATTTTCCTACATAGTCATGACTATACTACATACATGACTTTATATTGTTTTATGCAATTAACATTAGATCATAAGCATTTGCTCATGTAATCCTGTCATTGTGGCAAAAGGTTAAAAATTAGTAAATCTTAGTGAAAAGTAAGTGGATATTCATTGTACTCCCACTTTTCTGTTGGTTTGAAGTTTTTCAAAATTAAGAAGTTACAGGTGGGAGGAGGGATAAATTAGGAATTTGGGATTAACAGATACACAGTACTATATATGAAACAGGTTAACAAGGACCTACTGTATATAGCTCAGGGAACTATATTCAATATCTTATAATAATAACCTATAATGGAAAAAATCTGAAAAAGAATATATATATATATATTTATAACTGAATCACTTTGCTGTACACCTGAATGTATTAGGCTTTTTGTTTATATATTTTGTGGGATCTTAGTTCCCCATCCAAGGATCAAACTGATGCCCCCAACATTGGAAACTTGGAGTCTTAACTAATGGACTGCCAGCAAAGTTCTTACTGTATACCTGAAACATTATAAATCAACTATACTTAAATTAAAAAGAAAAAAGTTACAGTTGGGAATGGAACTAATCATAGAGAAAAAGCAAGTGAATGATAACATAAAATTCAGGACCCTGGTAGGGTAGGGTAGGAAAGGAAGACCACTATGAGGCTTTGAAGATATTTCTAACATGGACTTCCCTGGTGGTTTGGTGGTTAAAAATCCACCTTCCTTGCAGGAGACCTGGGTTTGGTCAGGGAACTTAGAACCCCACATGCTGTGGGGCAACTAAATCTGTGAGCCTCAACTACTGAGCACATTCCCCAGTGAAAGATCCCACATGCTGCAACTAAGACCTGACACAGCCAAATAAATAAATATACAAATATTTTAAAAATAAAGACATAATGCTATATTTAATAAACTAATACTGGATACATGTGTTCATTTTAACATTCCCTGTGGCTGATATATGTGATATATACTCTTTTGAACCTGTAAAATAGTTCTCAATAATACATATATTTTTAAAATTAAAAACCTATCATGAACTTACTACTCTAGATAGATGAGGTCCACATACTACTCGCTAAATAGTTTCCTACTCAACTTAAAACTGCTCTTCCTCCTCTCTGCCATATAAATCTTAGTTATCTTTTGGGGCCTTCTTCAAGTACAACTACATCTGAAAATCCTTCCCTCCCTAAGAGCTCTTTTCTCCGAACTTTATTCTTACTACCACATATCCTTAATTAACTTTTTTGTGTGTTTATGTCTGACCTCAAATGGTTCTCTTCCATCCTCCTAACTAACCCCTTGGTCACTAAAATTTTTCAAGTTGCTTTAAAAGATGCACAGTGAAAAAATGTTTCCCTTCCCAGGGGTAATGACTACAGTTTCTTGTGTATTCCTCTAGGAATATTCTATGAAAATTCACATTTTTTTCCTTTTCATCAATGGTACCATATTATATATGCTCTTCTATAACTTTCTTTTCTACCCTTAATATTTTAGTTAGTTTTTAAACTAGAACCTCACTGTTGTTCTCAAAAGTCTAACTACGTTACACACACTGATTATACTTTGTTTCCATACTTTTCTCTTTAAAGAGTTGAGTGGGAAATGATTTCTTTAGAGAAATCACACTACTTCCTGTCCCATTTGGCTTCATTTGTTAATGTCATCATTGAAAGTGAAAGTGTTAGTCTTTTGGTCATGTAGGATTCTGCAATCCCATGGACTGTAGCCCACCAAGCTCCTTTACCATAGAATTCTCCAGGCAAGAATACTGGAGTGTGTTGCCATTAGGCTACATAAATTTGTTTACACAAGTAACAAATGATACGTTCTCATTGTAAAAATTCAAAATTATCAATAAAGCTAAATATCTTGACTATTATTTCCTTAAAGTAACCACTGAGACCAATTTCGTATGTACATGTCCAGAATTTTTTAAAGGAATTTATATACATGTAAATGTATCTCTTGAAACATATAGTATTGCTTTTAGTTTCTCTGAATATAAATTAAATGATATCATAATGTTTATATTGTTTTATTACAGCATGTTTTCCATTCAACAATACAGTAAGGAATCTTACTATGTAGATGTAACTCATTTTTCTTGATTGCTGTGTAGTTATTCATTACTGTTGGAGATTTAGAGTGTTTCTAATTGTTTGCTACTACAAACAGTGTTGTAATGAACATTTTTGTGCATTTCACCTCATGCGCAAGTATAATAATGGTTGTTTCTCTAGAGTTGTTTCTCCAGATGATAAGAGGTAGAACTCTGTATCAGAAAACATGTAAGTTTAGTAATGTACTTACAATTAAACTGACCATTGCCAGTTCTGTAGTAGAGCTGTTAAACAGAAAATAAGCTAATAATTGTGACCATTAATTCTACATATTACTTCCTTAAAAAAACCCTAAAATATCCATTGACTTAGAAGTCATTTTAGTAGACAGAAAAAAGAACAGCAGACTAGAAATTTTAAGATACAGGTTCAAGTTCTGCTTCTGTCCCTAACAACTAATTTGATCTTGGGCAATCCTTTCCTGGGCCCATTTCTGTACCTACAAAATTCAAGTGATGTTTTGTAAAACACATTACTTATACCGCTGGTAGCATGCAGGTTGCTTTTATTTTTATGGACTTTTTAATGATTATTTATATTTTAAAATAAGGAGAAAATTATAATAACCCATCAAATCAAGGATTTATGGGATTATTTATTAATATAAAATTTACTTTTGAAAGACCATTTAAGTTAAAGAAAAGTGAATTGACTTAAAGAAAAACAGTATGCACGTAACAGTATAGATAGCATGTAAATATGGCAAGTCATAACTATGATGTATGAAGGATTGAGATTTCTTTTTTCACAAAATCAAGAAGTTAAAGCAGTAGATCCCAGATTTTTAGATTATAGTGACCAGTAAAACATTAAAAAAAAAGTTCATGATCAACATGGAATTGTTTTTTATTATGCTAAATAATGACATTAAGAGCAACAAAACCCAAACCATTATCCATCCATATATATCCATCACCATTATCTCATAGAAAGATATTAAAAAATATTTTGTAACTATAAAAGCAGTACCTGTATGTTGAAAAATTTTCAAGTTGTACAGAAGCATAAAAATTCATTTCCTTTCTCTTCTTCTTTCTCTGTAAAATCTATCATGGACATCCTTTCACACAGATCTACCTCATTTTTAGAAAAGACATTTTAAATAAATATAGTTAAATACATTAGAATGTGTAGATACATACACATATATTGCAGATATCACATATAAATATAGCATATTACCTATTTTATATAAATATAATAAATATATAATTGCAGAACAAAGGGGAGAAGGCAATGGCACCCCACTCTAGTACTCCTGCCTGGAAAATCCAATGGACAGAGGAGCCTGGTAGGCTGCAGTCCATGGGGTCGCTGGGAGTTGGACACGGCTGAGCGACTTCACTTTCACTTTTCACTTTCATGCATTGGAGAAGGAAATGGTAACCCATTCCAGTGTTCTTGCCTGGAGAATCCCAGGGACGGGGGAGCCTGACGGGCTGCTGTCTATGGGGTCGCACAGAGTCGGACACGACTGAGGTGACTTAGCAGCAGCAGCACCAGCAGAACAAAGGACAGGGCTTCCCAGGAAAGGACCAGTGGCAATCTTACTTAGCCATTTGGGAAACACTGGTTTGGATGACCCTCTATCTTTAAAATTCCATGGTTAAGCCTAGAAAATCCTCAGCATTTACATGCTTTTCATTATTACCACTAACTTTTATATTTCAAAAGACAACTAGGAATCACTTTAACATCTCGTTTGGTAGAAAAATCATAAGACTGCAAAGTGCTTTTTCAGTCCTTTGATCTGCTTGCTGCGTGAGTTCATGCCTCTGCTCTATCAATCATTCTCACTGGTTTCCTACATCAGAGTTGTAACTGGGCTCCATAGGTTTCAGGATCATATATGTGGTATTTTGTGTAGATACTGTTTTTCTGGGGAAAGGGTTTATAACTTTCTATGATACAAAAAAGGTTAGCAACTATAGCTCTGGATGTTTCTAGCTTTTGCTTTAATCTTATTATTGGCTTCAGAGTCCCTTACAATTTTTTTCTTATTCTTTTCTTATTCTTTCTTTTTTTTGCACCAGTGGTGGGCATGTAATTTCTGGTTTGCATTTGACAACTGCACTCCTAAGTTTCTTGTTCTCACCTTAATGGTCTTTTCATTAAAAAAAAAAAAAAACCTCTCCTACCAATTAGTCATATGGTATTTTAATTTTTTATTTTATTTTTTGAAGTACAGAAATATAGAAAAAGGCAGAAAGTGGTGCCCACTCTGGAACTGACAGGCAGGGGGACAAGCAGCTAGAGACAGCAAGACACACAGGCACAAACAAAAGGACTAAGGACAGACAGAATGGACGGCTGAAAGACAATGAAGAGGAACCTGTAAACACAGAAGAGATATAAAAACCAAACAGAGAGAGAAGAAGGATGGCAAAAAAAACCAGACAGGCTGGCAAGGAGAGAAAGGATTACTGACACAGGCAAGCAAAATCACCAAGAGGGATGCAGACAGACAAACAGAAAGGGGGAAAGAGAAAGAAGAAAAACAGGCTGAGAAAGAAAAACAGTAAGTACAAAAAAGAGATAAAGTGATAATAGCGTTTTATACCACATATTGCTTTATAATGTGCTATCACATACATTACTGCAAGCAGACAGGGAGAATCCAGCAGACAGATGGGGTGATGGAGGGATACAAGCCAATCAGACAGAAGAGAGGGAGGTGGCCAATCAGAAAGAGGCTAGAATGGAGACCAAGACAGTTAAGAGGAAAGAGAACCAAGAAAAGAGAAGTAAGAGAGAAAGAGGGAAAAAGAGGAGAGAAACAGAGGCTGAAACAGTTAAATTCAGGAATACAGGCAGTGAAAAAGCAGAAATGAAAAATAGTGCACTGTGTATCAAAGTTTTAGCATCATTTTTCTTAAGAGACCTGGATACAGGCTGTTGTCTCTGCTTACCCCAAGGAGTTATAAACGTCTCTAAGGTGACATGTGAGGGGAGTCAGAAGCAAGGATGAAAAAGGGAGAAAGTTTTAACAAGAAGCAAAATCTTTTAGACTAGGAGGAAGACAAACTTCTTGAACAGGTCTAGATCAACAGCCTAAGGGTGCTGCTGAGCCTAAAAGGATCTAGATTCATATTCCTTTAAAGAATTCATATAGGCTTGGGCAAAGGAGAATGGGACCCTGTCTACTCCATGTGCATGTGAGCTCAGCTTACAAACCATCGGTACTTCTTAACTGTTCCTATATTTATAAGGTATTTTTCAGTACCACCAATGGTTTCACCAGCAATGCTGTGCAGTCATCAGGATAACTCACGACGTAGAGCAGAACAGGATATCAGGAAACAGCAGGCCCTTCCTAAGCACACCTCAGGTTCTGGTAGTAAAAGCATGTAACTAGCAAGCAGTCAATCAAAAAGACAAGAAGCAAAGAACGACAAACCCAGTGAGGTAGGAGGGAGTACTGACAGACTGACAGGAAGAAGCAACCAGCAAAACTGGGAGAATAAGGAAGGAGTACAGCAAAAAGCAAGCAGACATATATGTATAGATTCCTCTCTCAAACAAGATCCAAGGAATGCACACTGACTATCTCTGAGGAGAGGAAGAAGGGGATAGGAGGAAGGCTTATGCTTACTCTTACACAGAATACTTTTAGTTCTATAAAAAATTTGTACTGTGTATGCATGTGTGTACACGAATGTGCTCAGTCGTGTCTGACTCTTTGCGACCCCAGAGACTGTAGCCCGCCAGGTTCCTCTGTTCATGGAATTTTCCAGGCAAGAATATTGGAGTAGGTTGCCATTACCTACTCCAGGGGCTCTTTCCCACCCAGGGATGGAACCCACGTCTCCTGTACCTCCTGCATCAGCAGGCGATTCTTTACCACTGCAGGATTCTTTACCACTGCTTCACTTGGGATGCCCTATTGTATGCACTATTTAAAAGTTGATAGAAAAAAAAAGAAGGAAAAAAAGCAAGCAGAGATGTGGACAATGAGAGCCAGCTAAGTAGATAGAAAACAGAAAAACAAAGACAAGGAGAGACTGGGAAAATGGCAAAAAGATTGAGGCAGGCAGACTATGTGAGGAACCAGAAATATAAAAAGAAAAAGAACGGAAACAGAAGCAAGCAGTGAAAGAAGGCAGGGTAAGGGATACGGCAAGAAGGCAAGTTTTGGGGTAAGGGGGTCACTGATAGGTCTGTGGTAGTGAGACCATAAACATTGATGGGATGTTGGGATAGGGGAAGCCTAGGAAGAAAAAGCTGATACAGACATACTGAAAAGATAAAAGCATTAAACAGTGGGAGAGCAGCAAACAAGTGGGGTAGACAAGCAAGCAGACAGACATGAAGGGAGGCAAGGAGATAGTGTGAACTAAATAGGCATAAAGAAGAGAAGGAACAAGTAGAAGGGCAAGATAAGAGGCAAACCAAGACAAGGAACCATGGTAAGGCCTGGAAGGTAGACAAACCAAGAGACGGAGACTAAAAAAGTGATAGAGACAGGCAGGCGGGGAGACAGATGGCTAGAGAGAGAGTGGTGGGCAAACAGCCAGAGAAGCAGACAGACAACCAGAGAGAGAAAGAGGCTGCCAGCCAGTCAGGGAGGAGCAGACAGGCAGACACCATAATAGGACCAAGCAGGTAGGGAGGCAGGGGGAAACAAGGAGAGAAAAGAAAAATCACGGGGTCAGTAGGGAGAGAAAAGAGAACAGGAGATGCAGACAGGCAGAGGAGGAGTTGGACAAGAGGGAGAATCAGGCAAATGAACAGATCCATATGCAAAGCACACTCAAGAGAATGATGAATGTGTATACAGGGATACACATGGCCACCTTTAGCCACCCACACCTGCAGCTCATGGTTTATGTGGCAGGCAGGCAGAGACGCTCAGCACAGAGGGAGAGGGCGCACAGGCGGAGAGACTGCAGCGCACCATGATGTGCAGGACACACATCATGCACATGGGGACACTCTTCCCAGACACATGCGGAGGGGCCAGAAAGAGGGGGAATCAGGCACACATGAGGAAGAGGCATATGCAGTCAAGAGCCAGGAAGACAGACGTAAACAGAAAGAAGACAGAGATGGAAAGTCACTTAGAGGTGACAGGGCCTGAGCGTCAAGGGATTAGAAAGTCTCGGTGAAAAATAAAGACACACATACATGGATGCCCATATAC
>SJYQ01095781.1:0-11803 GCA_006410935.1 Redunca redunca
CCACCGCCCCCCCTCCCTGGCCACCGCCCCATCCTTAAGGCTGTCTTGTCAATCAAAAACAAAAAAAAAAAAGGGCAGGACAACATATAATACATGAAAGAGAGGGGAAGAGATGTCTTGCAAGTGTACATCCTGTCAGGATGCACTTGCCACCAGCCCCAAGGACCAGGGTGCAGAAGCCTACAGTCAGCAGGAGGCTTGATGGGGACCGGGCTGCTAGTGACGCACCTTGGAGGCGAAGCGCAGGGAGTTGAGGGACTCGGAGACGTTCTCTTCTAGGGGAGAAATGTTCACAAACATGAGCCTGTGGACAGAGGAGAGGGGGGCAAACCCCAGAATCAGTGTCCAGGTCTCCACTATGTCGCTGCCCCTACCCTGACCCTGACACGGTGGCTCCCAGCCCTCCCCTTCTGCTCACATCTTGGCACTGCCACCCAAAGAGTTCTGCAGCAGGTAGGTGAGCTTACTGTTCCGGTAAGGCACGTGGGACTCCTACAGGGTGGAGAGGGACAGGCAGTTAGGACAGGGCTGGGGACAGCCAGCACCAGCTGCTTCCCAGGGCCCACCTGCCCCCACCCCCATTCCTACCTTGTTGCTCAAGGCCATGATGACCAGCCCCAGCGTGGACAGGCTGCTGTTAATGGCCTGCGTTTCCCGAAGGCGTTCCCGCTCCCCAGGGCCGAGTGCTAAGCCAGGGTCTAGCCGCTCACTCCCAGCCAAGTCCACCAGGCTGAGGGGGGCCGCACACTGCAGGCCTCGGCCAGCATGCTCCCCAGAGATCTGCAGCTGGAACACGCTGTGACTACGTGATGAGCGCTCATTCTGGGCTGTGCGGGCCACAGCCCGGTTCTGGCGGGCTAGATGGAGCAGGGCCTCCACCTGGGGACGGGGTGCAGCAAGAGGTGCAGTCAGGCAGTGGTGAGCATGTAGCCAGGTCAGGCGTGCATGCATGCCTGCATGCTCAGTCGCTTCAGTCAAGTCCGACCCTTTGCAACCTGTGGACTGTAGCCTGCCATGCTCCTCTGTCCGTGGGATTCTCCAGGCAAGAACACTGGAGTGGGTTGCCATGCCCTCCTCCAGGGGATCTTCCCAACCCAAGGAGCAAACCCCCATCTCCTATGTCTTCTATACTGCAGGCAGATTCTCTACCCACCGAACCACTTGGGAACCCACAGGTCAGATATGGCAATAAGCAAGACCCAGCACCTGCCTTCTTGGTGCTTTTTTCTAGCCAGCGAAAAACTAATTAATGAAAATACACAGTGTATCTGAGAGTATCATGGAATTAAAAATAAAAAAGCAGTGTGTGATGGCGAGGGTTCCAATTTTATAAAGGATAACCAGCAGTAATTTCCTGACCGTCCAGTGGCTACGACTTGACACTTTCACTGCCGGGGCACAGGTTCAATCCCTGGTTGGGGAACTGAGATCCCATAAGTCATGCAGTGCAGCCAAAAGTTAAAGAAAAAAAAGATGGTCAGGGATGGCCTCAACACCTTAAAATCTTTCAGGTGGTGAGGGAGCAATCCAGCCTTGCTGGGAAAGGAAGGCAAGGCCGTGTCAGGCAATGGAGAGGAGGTACAAAGCCCCGATCCAAGGGTGTGAGGAGCAGGCTGAGGAATGCCCGGAGCCCGGCAGGGCTGTCGTGAGCCAAACAAGCAGCATGGGCGGGGGAGCCTGAGGTCGCCGTGCGGGGCCCAGGGTCGCCTGCCTCAGGAGGCGCGTCACTGCTCTCCACGCCCTGGTTCCGTGAAGGTGGACGCACCTCACAGCCCACCAACCAAAGCCAAACGTCTGCTCTACCGTCGCCACTCGCCCTTCCTCATCCTGGCCCGCTCCCCCAACCTCCGTCCTGCGTCACTCTGCCTGCACCCCAGCCCTCCGACCCCATGGCCAGGCCTAGTGGCCCTCAGCGCTTACCTCCCTCTCACAGGAGACCGGAACATAGCGCGCGTTGGTGACAGTGAGCTCCTCGCTGCCTGGCCCTGCCCGGCGAATCTCACACTCACCCCCCTGGCCCTTCCGGGTCCCAGTGGCCAGCAGGTCTCGGACAGTCTCGTTGTAGATCTCTACGTAACTTGTCACAAAGCTGTAGCTCCAGCCCTGGCCACTTAGCTCCTGGGCCACAGAAAAGAGGTGTCGCAGGGCCCGAGGGATCAGCCCCTCCATCTGGGGGTCTCCCCCAGGCCCACCCTCCATGGTGAAGGTCTTGCCACTGCCTGTCTGGCCATAAGCAAAGATGCACACTGGATAGCCATCCAGGGCTGACTGGACAAGCATGGAAATCTCCTCAAACACTTCATCCTGTCCACTCCCTGGTGGGAACACTCGGTCAAAGGAGAAGTCATGGCGGGTAGGGCCAGCTGGCGCCCCACTCAGAGTCCCACGACGCTCGTCAGACCGGGAGAGGCTGAGGCGGGTTGGAGGATCAGAGAGTCCACAGGGACCAGAGGGAAACTGGAGGAAGCTAGGGGATGGGGTGGACTCCCCTGGAAGGACGGGGCGGACCCGGCAGAACACACGGATATTGCCTTTGAGTTCCTGCAGTTGGTTGTGTAACCTCCGGCGTTCCATCTCGAGCCCGTGGAGACGGTCTTCCCGCTCAGCCAGTACGGCCTCCCGGGCTGCAGCCTCCTGGCGCAGAGATGCCACCTCTTCCTGACTGTCCGACAGAGAAGCTTCTGAGGTCTGCAGCCTCCTCTGTCCAGAACAGAACAGACATGGATGGTGAGACCCAGCAACCAAGAGTAAGAAGTTTCATGATGGGACTGGGGGTGGGAGGTGGGCTGGCCCCTGACCCAAGGACTTCAGAGCCTGGTAAAAAAGAGATAAGTGAATGTTAATTGTAGTATTAGAATAAGGAGTACATGGAGCACCAGAAAGGGCACAAGGAAGAAGATATCTAGGCTGACACCCCAAAGCGTGGGAGTAAACCAAGAAAGGATGGGGTGCAGAGAGAATATTCCACAAAGAGGGATGTGCACATGCCAAACACCCTGAATTGAGAATCGAGTCATTTGAGAGACTACAAGTAACTCATTCTAGTTGGTGCTCACCAAGGAGCCAAATGGATGGCAAGCAGGAGAGAGAATGCATAGGGACCTGTATCAGCGAAGACGGACAGAAACAAAAGAGGTGGAGACATAGAAGAGACGCAGATGGGAGAGGGGCGGGTTATAGAAACAGTCAGAATGGGGGAAGTGGAGCAGGAAGCAAGACAGTCAGAAGTGCGCAGAGTGGGGGCGAGCCGGGAGCAGGGTGGGGGACAGTGCTGCTGGACAGAGGCGCTCAGGACTTCAAAGCCCTAAGTGACTTCTGGGCTACCTAGAGAGAAGGGGGGCATTAGAGGAGAAGCCAGCCCTCACCTCCTGCTCTCCCAGCCGGGCAGCCAGTCCCCTGCGCTCCTCCTGTAATCTCAGCTGTTCCTTCTGGAGCTCTTGCACTAAGCCCTCCTGCGTGCCCAGCTGCTCTTCCAGCTCCAGGACACGGGCACTCAGGTTCCCCAGCTCCTGCTGGCCCTGCTCAGCCTGGGCCCGCACCCTGGTCAGCTCCTCTTCCAGGGTCCTGCGCTCTGCCCCCAGGGCCAAGGCCTGTTGCTGGGCCTCCTGGAGCTGGTCCCGAAGCTGCTGGTTCTCCTGGTCCAGCACCTGCTTCCTCTCACGGCAGCATTTCAGCTCTGCGTTGAGGTCACATAACTGCCCCTTTAAGTCCCAGGCCGGACGTTTGGGTTTCTTCCCTCCCACCATGGGAGGCGCGGCTGTCGCTAAGATGGACACAGAGAAGACAAAGGTCAGGGCAGCCCTAGCTCTGTCTCCCTCCTCGCCTTAGGGCCTCTACACCTGAGGCTCCGTCTCCTCCCTTAGGCAGGGAAAGGACCAAAAGGACTTCTCTGGGCACTCACCACCTCCTCTCCCCAGCCCAGCCTCTCATCCAAGATCTTATTTGTCACCTACTTCCAGGCTTCTGGGCAGGAACAACAGGATCTGGCTTCTGAGTCTTTAGGACTAGAGAACCAGGAAGGTGGCATCAGGGGCAATAACACCAGGGTCCCTCCACCTCTACCCGCCTCCCTTCACCCCAACCCCTTCTCAGCCCTGGCTCTCAGACACTATTATTACCTGGGGCAACAGCTGTGGAACATCGGGGTGCTGGCTTCCTGGGAGCTTTGAGCACTGTTGGGAGACAGGGGAGAGGAAAAGCAGAGTCATGACTTGTAGGGCTAGGAGTGTGTCCAAAGACAGAGGAGTTGCTTTTTCAGAAGATTAGAAATAAGATAACCTTCCTCTTCCTCTAAATCTGACCAACTCCTAAAGATATCCTTCCTAGGACCAACATGCCAAGAAACAAGTTGGACCAAGACAAGCAAAAAGAGCAGGGTGGGGGTGGCGAACGCTGTGTGAAGTATGCTAGTAAGTGTGCAAAACACACTGAGAAGCGTGCCCATATCTGCTTGCAGACCCACAGAACACCCCTGGAAGGACTCGAAGCTGCCCCCAGGGACAGGGCTGGGTGGCTGGGGAACAGAGGCAGGAGGGAGGCTTCTCACTGCAGAAGAACTCCTGTGCCTTTGGGACTTTGAAACCAGTGAAGCATGTTACCTATTCAAAATCAGCTACGACTGGAAGAAAAGACAAAGACAGACGTGAGCCGAAGAGAGCTGTGGGCCGGGTCTCTCTCCAGCCCTAGAACCCACCTGCGGTCTGGCCTTGCATCTGTGGCGCGGAGCTGAGGGCTGCTGCTCTGGGGTGGGTCGTGGTCACTCTGGTGCCCAGGCCTCGTGTTCTTTTCTGGGGAAAGACAAGGGTCGGGTGGGGTCCACAGCTCCGTCCGTGATGGTTTTACACACACGTCCATGGATCTCCAAACCCAGCTCACCTTCTCCGGCTCCAATGCTTCCTCCATCTGGTCGGGCCCCCTCTTCAGCCTGCGTCCCGAGAGAGGCAGCCGGGAAGCAGCCTTGGCTAGGGGTCTCTTCAGCTCTACGTTCCCCTTCACTTCCAACAACGGGGACCTCTGCTGGGAAGAGAGAGGCCCTTCAGACCACACCCTGAGGCCCAATGCCCCAGGAGTTCCCCTTTATGGCCCTCGAGCCTGACTGTCAACATCATCTCCAACAAGCATTAATTCAGTACCCCTGGGGCCATACCCTGGGGCTCTCAGATGAGGTGCCAGCCAAAAACCATGGAGGGAGGTGGGACATGACACAGTCCCTAAGGGACAGGACGGACAGACACATGCTGGACTTCAGCTAACTTTAAGGGGAGGACCTAAACAAGCAGCGAAGAAACCCTCCTTTTGGAAGGCAAATATGCAGCCTGCACGTGGCATGGCTGAGAAACCCATAACTCTTTTAGTGAGAGCTGAGAATCATAAACAAAGGAGTGACTTAGAAAAGAGACCAGGCTGAAGGCTGGGTGGGAGGAGTAGGTAACATTTATTAGTAACAGTTTCAAACGTTTTATCTGTATCAACTGACTTAAACTTCACAGCAGCCCACTCAGAAGGTGCTATTATTAGCCCCATCTTGCAGATGAGGGAAGGAAGGCTCTGGGAAGTAAAAGAGCTAGTCTAAGGTCATTGATGAATAAAAGGCAGAGCTGGGGTTAGAAGCTAGACAGTCTGGTTCTGGAGGCTGTTTTTAACCACTGGACCACACCATCTCATAGGACATTGATGCCACGCTATGGAGTTTAGGTTTGGGCCCTGCATGCATGGAGAGTCAGATACAGTTTCTGATCAGGCATGTGAAAAAATATACAAAAGACATTATTATAAATAATAATAATGAGGTGGAAGTAAGCTGACTGGCAAGGGGAAGATAAGAAAGTAGCGGCATGACCAGTTTGGAGAGCACCAAGGACAGGGATGCAGTGGGGGTAAGGGAAAGGAAGAGCTTCTCCTCTGAGTAGCCCAGCTCAGGGTCTGGATCACGTCCAACCTCTGCTTACTCCTGCCTTGGGAGACCAATACCATCCTGATTTGCCAAGGACTGAAGTGTTTCTTGGGACACAGGACTCTCAATGCTAAAAACAGGTCACTCCTATGCAAACTGGGACACAGAGTCACCTTCCTCCTATCCCCTCAGGAAAGCGCCACAGATAGATCAATTTCTGATTTTCACTATGGATAATTATTAATTCCAAGGCCAGTTTCTCTCTGCCCTTCAGCTTACTTCATTTGTTCAATATTTACAAAATGTCTATTCAGTTCAGTTCAGTAGCTCAGTCGTGTCCGACTCTTTGTGACCTCATCAATCGCAGCACGCCAGGCCTCCCTGTCCATCACCAACTCCCGGAGTTCACTCAGACTCACGTCCATCGAGTCGGTGATGCCATCCAGCTATCTCATCCTCTGTCATCCCCTTCTCCTCCTGCCCCCAATCCCTCCCAGCATCAGAGTCTTTTCCAATGAGTCAACTCTTCGCATGAGGTGGCCAAAGTACTGGAGTTTCAGCTTTAGCATCATTCCTTCCAAAGAAATCCCAGGACTGATCTCCTTTAGAATGGACTGGTTGGATCTCCTTTCAGTCCAAGGGACTCTCAGGAGTCTTCCCCAACACCACAGTTCAAAAGCATCAGTCCAAGGGACTCTCAGGAGTCTTCCCCAACACCACAGTTCAAAAGAATCAATTCTTTGCCACTCAGCTTTCTTCACAGTCCAACTCTCACATCCATACATGACCACTAGAAAAACCATAGCCTTGTCTAGGCAGACCTTTGTTGGCAAAGTAATGTCTCTGCTTTTGAATATGCTATCTAGGTTGGTCATAACTTTTCTTCAAAGGAGTAAGCATCTTTTAATTTCCTGGCTGCAGTCACCACCTGCAGTGATTTTGGAGCCCCCCAAAATAAAGTCTGACACTGTTTCCACTGTTTCCCCATCTATTTGCCATGAAGTGATGGGACCGGATGCCATGATCTTCGTTTTCTGAATGTTGAGCTTTAAGCCAACTTTTTCACTCTCATCTTTCACTTTCATCAAGAGGCTTTTTAGTTCCTCTTCACTTTCTGCCATAAGGGTGGTGTCATCTGCATAGCTGAGGTTATTGATATTAAAATGCCTATTAAATGCCAGGAAATGATCTGGATTCTGGAGTAACAGGCATGGTCCCTGTCCTCAGGATGGCCACAGGACGGTAGGCAAGTAAAACATAAAGAGATGATTAGATCTTACTGAGTGCTATCAGAAAAGGATCCCGAAGGAGGGAGTGGGCATCCAGTTTAGATGGGGAGAGGGTTAGACACAATCCTACAAAGTATTTTTAGGCTGAGCCTTGAGGATAAGAGAGTTGCCTTGATGGGCTTGGGCCAAGGAGGAGCATTCCAGGCAGAAAGCAAGGAGAGGGATGTGCAAAGAATGACAGATTATTCTTTTCAGCTGAACAGAGGGGATGTGCAGAGAAAGTGGGGAGAGGAGAGTAGAGACAGGCGGGAAAGGCTGCAGCAGCTGGGACGCCAGCATGGAGTCTGGGGTCCACTGAAAGCAAGAGGACTCGGACATTTTTAGTCAGGAGAACAGTATGATTCAATTTGTACTGAAAAAGTGAACTGCGGACTTCCCTGGTGGTCTAGTGGTTAAGACTCCGTGCTCCCACTGCAGGGGGCTCAGGTTCGATCCCTGGTCAGGGAACTATGATGCTGCATACTGCACAGTGCAGCCAAAGAATAAAAAAATTAAAAAGGTTTAGGGGCTTCCCTGGTGGCTCAGTGTTCGTGAAGAGCCCACCTGCCAGTGTGCGGGACACGGGTTTCATCCCTGGTCTGGCAGGCTCTCACAAGCTGCAGAGCACCTGAGCCCATGAGCCACAGCTATTGAGCCGGCACTCTGGAGCCCGAGCTCCACAAGAGAAGCCACCACAACAAGAGCCCACACGGCAACTAGAGAGTGGCCCCCACACACCACTAGGAAAAAACCCGAGCAGCAACAAAGACCTAGCACGGCCAAAAACGAATAAATACAATTATACCAAAAAAAGATAAACTAAGGCATATTTTTTAAGTTTTTTTTTTTTTTAAGTGAACCATGTCCAGTGCAAAGAATGAATGGAAATAGAAGATGAGGGTTATCACAGCAGAGGGATGGCATCATTCCCTCATCCATCCATTCATTATGGGTCTCTCCCGCTAGGTTTGTTGAATGATGCTCTGGACCAGATGCTATTCTAGGCCCTGGGGCAAGAGTAACGAATGTCAAGTCCCTGCCTGCCCATAGCTTACTTTCCAGGGCAGCCTTTCCAACCTGGGGTACAAGAGAAAGCTCTACAGAAAATGAACTGTCTTCTCAATTCTCCCAAGAATGTAAACAGCTCTCACCATTCTAACAGCTAAACAGAGAAGTTAATTCATTAGATACAAAAATGCCTTAGGGCATTAGAGCTTAATTCCCGAGGAACTCAGTTGAGAGGGGATATTCTAAGAGTCTGAGGGCTGAGGTAGCATGGCGCCGGAGAGCAGAGCAGGCAATGAAGTAGACAGAGTCTGGCCGACTCCAAGAAGCCTGCCCTGCTTCCCCAGATCACAGGAGGAAAAGCTGTGCTTGTTTTTCAGTAAAACTTCTCATTTTTAAATATTGTTGATTCACATGCAGTTGTGAGAAGTAACACGAAGAGATCTAAGAGTACCTGAAGGCTAATTTTTAAGAAATGCTAAGTTTAACTTCAGGAAAGTGAGGTTGAACTACCTGTGATACAAAGAGATTCAAGGATGCTCAGAGAAAACTCTAAAACAATCTGATATCCTGTTTGTTTTTTTTTTAAGTTTATTGGTTTATTATCTTTCCTTACATTAGACTGTGAGCATCACAAGAATGTCTGTTCTGTTTACAGCTATAGAACCAGAGTGTCGAGCACAATGTCTGCTATATGGTAGAATTCAATACAGTTTTAAAGGAATGAAATTAGATGACCACCAGCAGTGAAAATGAAAGTGGCTCAGTCGTGCCTGATTCTTTGTGATTGTGACCCCATGGACTATACAGTCCATGGAATTCTCCAGGCCAGAATACTGGAGTGGGTAGCCTTTCCTTTCTCCAGGGCATCTTCCCAACCCAGGGATCTAACCCAGGTCTCCCACATTGCAGGCAGATTCTTTACCAGCTGAGCCACAACAGAAGCCCAAGAATACTGGAGTGGGGAGCCTGTCCCTTCTCCAGGGGGTCTTCCTGACCCAGGAATCGAACCAGGGTCTTCTGCAATGCAGGTGGATTCTTACCAACTGAGCTTTGAGGGAAGCCTGTCCACCAGCAGGGATTCAAACTACTGGCTCATATACAAATAAAAATGAAAAAAAAAGAGGTTGCATTCTCTTTTTCCTGCCACTTGCAGAATTTTGCACAAAGAATACTGATTTTAATTTTTAATTAAATGTAGTATGAAAATTATTCTTTTCAGTATTTCAAGGTCAAACTTTCAATTTCTTAATCAGCCATACCCATTGTTCTCCCTACACTAATATAGTGGATCACCAAAAGACCTACCTGCTTGGAATTTGTGTGGGTTCAGAAAATATGTTCAAAGGTTTGTTTACTCAGGACAACTCCAAAGAGCACAGTATTTAATTTTCTTCTATCTATAAAGGTGGACAGGACAACTCCCAACTTTACACAATAAGCTCCTTCCATAATATCACCTTTCATAACATAAAAGCAGATTTTCACTGACCCCTCCTATACCACTTTCCAGGTTCGGAGATGGGCACCCTACTGCTAATTTATCCATGTGCACGTCTGCTCCCGCCCCTCACCCCCTTAAGAAGAGCACCCAGGCATTCCTTCCTTCTCCACACCATCCCCTTTCTCCTGGATCCTTCCAGTTAGTATATAACACACGCTGTTACTGCTTCCAACCAAAGAGTTTTTCTCTCCTAAACCCGATCAGGATTTCAATCCCACCATTCCACCAAAACTGCTCTCAAGGCCACAAGTCACCCTGTGTTGATCACTCCCTCTTACTAAGTTCACTTTAGCTCCCAGGAGACCATCCTCTCCTGGTTTTCCTACCTTTCTGGTAGATCTTTTTCATCTCCCCAAATTTTAACAGTGGTCTTTCTAATCTCTATGTTCTAGGCCACTCCTATGGCTTTGCACACCACTCATATGCTGCCAACTCCCAAGCTTACATCTCCAGCCCAGACTTTGACTCTGAAGTCATACTGCCTTCTCAATGTCACCACTTGGAATCCTAGTAAACATGCCAAACTCTGACCGCCTGACATCTAATCCTTTCAGCCTTGAAGCTTTCTCCATCTCAACTGATATAACTCCCTCTTTCAGCTGCTCAAGCAAATACATCTAAAGTCCTCTCATTCTCTTATATACCACAAAGTCTAATGTCAGCAAATGTGGCCAACTCTATCTTCCAAATAGATCCAGAATCGGACCACTTGTTACCACTTCCCCTGCCACTCCCATGACTCAAATCACCATCATCTCTCACCTGGATTATCACACTCCACTGGTTCTCAGCTAGGGATGACTTTATCCCCAGATGTGTGACAATGTCTGGAGACACTTTGACTGGCATGATTAGGTGGGGGTTGCAACTGTCACCTAATGGGTAGAAGCCAGGAATGCTGCTAAACATCAGCCAATGTATAGGACAGTCCTCCATCCCCAATAAAATGTCAATAATGTTGAAATCTGAGAAAACCTGCCCCATTCCTAACAGCTCTCCTTGTTTCTATCCTTGCTCCTTTACAGGCTAATCTCAATGCAGCTGCTAGAATGGTCCTCTTAAAATGTAAGACAGATCTTGTCTCTCTTTGCTTAAAACCATCCAGTGATTCCCCACCTCACTCAGAGAAAAAAACCAGTCTTCACAGTGGCCTGTGCAAGAAGTCTGTTATCCGACTTCCCTTACCACAACATTCCCTCTTGCTCATTTCAATCCGGCTTTGCTATACAACTCTAGGGATTTTGCTCTAGGGGATTCCCTCTGCCTGGAATGATCTTAATAACCCCTTGCCTGTTTCCCTCACTTCCTCCAAGTCTTTATTCACCTCTCACCTTCTGCATTGGGAGCTTACTAAGACCACCCAATTTAATTGTCTATCTTGCCAGCTGGCCTCCCCTCTTAATCTGCTCAAACTTTTCCTTTTCTCGATAGCCCTTAAAACCTTAACAGCATTAGACGATTTACTTATCACATATTGTCTGTCTCCCCAAAGAATGGCAGCTCCATGAGGACAGGGATCTCTGCTGCATCCCAAGCACATCGTTAGGTGCCTGGTAAATATGTGATGAATAAATATGAGAAGGCTTCTATTCTTTTTCACTGTCACAACACACCGCTCCATTCTCTGGCTGGCAGGATACAAAAACTATCTCTTTGTAGCAACTTGACTTTGGGTAAATCTGAATGTCAAACACTAGTAAACAGAGGATTCTGGCAGGAGCCCTTTTCTGGCACCAGAAGTCAACCCACTCTCACGGTCACAAACACACTTCTCCGCAGGACGGAAGAGGCTCCAGGAGGTCGTGGGGTGCCGCAGGGCACTGACGAGAAAAGATATTAAGTTAACCGGTCCCACTGAGCAGAGATCTCTGCAAAACCTGGGGAAGCAGAGATAATGCAAAGTCCTTCGGTTCAGAGTAGTACTCCACCCCTCTTCCTTTCCGATTCCCCCAAGCGGCTGCAAAGAGGAGAGAGAGGACACGAAAAGGTGTTAGCAGGGATTCGGCTTCAGTCACCGTTTCCCCAGGGCTAGAGGCCATCTCGGAACTCACACTGAATGAACGGGAGGGAACGTGTTCAGACAAGCCTGAAGATTCGAAACGGGAAATCCTGGATACATGAAAGTGAGGAAGG
>SJYQ01095782.1:0-43760 GCA_006410935.1 Redunca redunca
AGCCCCCTCCCCTCAGGTCTCAGCATATTAATTAGCTTTTAATTTTATTAATGATGTTTTTAATGTTCACAAGTTTTGTCAGTTTAGAGCTTCTTAAGATTAAAAATATTTTTAGCTGAGATAAAATTTATATACACAATGAAGTGCACAGATCTTAAGTACACATATCAAAGAATTTCAACAAATATATTTTGCCGTGATGTACACATTTAAATTTTTTATTTACTTATATTTTTTGATCTTCTCCCATGGTCACTGTTAGGAAAAAGTGAAAGACTGAAATGAATGAAAAAAAATAATAAAGTTACTGGCTGCCTTATCTAAGGTACTCTTCTGTATTATCTCTGCTTTTTATTGTCTTTGGTCTATTGTATTTATTTTACAATTCTGTAAGTTGTAGAAAACCTTTATTAATAAAAATTATTCTTGTCCATAGAAATTCAAATTGTAGTTGTGTTTGGTAGAAAGCAACTGTTGATTGCCCTGTGGATAGATATACATTTGAATCTATTTATAAATTAATTTTAGCATTCCCTTTCTGCCTATGTGTTCATGTGTGTTCTTTGACTTCTCTTGTGAATTAGTTGTAACATCTTACTGGTTCCCTGGTTAATTAATGAGTTAAATTAAAATCCTGGACATGTGTTCATTTTTAATCTGTGTGAGAGTCATGATTATGTCCTCTTCAAAAGATTGTCTTTATTGACGTATGTATGCTGCTGCCGCTGCTACTGCTAAGTCACATCAGTCGTGTCCGACTCTGTGCGACCCCATCTCTATGCTGCCGTGTGTGACACAGATAGCTGGTGGGGAGCTGCTGTATGGCACAGGGAGCTCAGCCTGGTGCTCGGCGATGACCCAGAGGAGTGGGATGCGGGGGAGGTGAGGGATACATGCACATACAGCTGATTCACTTTGTTGTACAGCAGAGAGTAACACAGCAGTGTAAAGCAATTATATTCCAATAAAAATTATCTTTAAACATCACTCATATTCAAAGCAAGAGTTAATAAGTTACAGTCTGGATTCATTCTGGAACCAATTTATTTTCAAGGTCAAACTGAGTGTAAGTAAAAAGGCTAGGCCAAGACCTAACAGTTCTTTAACTATGAATCATCAAGGAAAGCTAGAATTCCCTCCTGCGCTTAGAAGACATTAAGAAATATATTCACGAGGATTTCTCCAGGCAAGAACACTGGAATGGATAACCATTCCCTTCTGCAGGGGATCTTTCTGACCTAGGGATCGAACTCAGGTCTCCTGCATTGCAGGCAGATTCTTTACCATCTGAGCCTCCAGGGACGCCCAGAAAACATAAAGAAATATATTTGTGTACATTTCCTAATTTTCAGTAAAATAGGGTGGAGTCCGTACATTGTAGTCTTTCTGTATTCGTTTTGTTTTGTTGTTTGTTTTTCACTCCAGCATCTTGTTAAGGCCTTAAAACTCCAGTGAACTTCTGAGGAGTTCCTGGAGGGCAAGCACTATTTTCATTCATGTCTAGTAATAAGTTGACTCAAAACATTTGTGAAATTAAGCACTCTCCCTAATGATGTGAAAGTTTTCAAACAAATGTAAGGGTAAGTAAAGAACCTGCTTGCCAGTGCAGGAGACATGAGACGTGGGCTCGATCGCTGGATTGGGAAGACCCCCCGGAGGAGGGCACGATAACTCACTCCAGTACTTTTGCCTGGAGAAGCCCATGGACAGAGGAGCCTGGTGGGCTACAGTCCATAGGGTCGCAGAGACTGACATGACTAAAATGATTTAATACACACAGAAGGGAATCGTACAGGCCTCAAGGAGGAATAAGACAGAAGACGCCCCCTCAGCCACCCACCCAGGCGGGCAACCCAGAGCACTGAGGCCCTGACGTTTATGCCCCTCCCTTGCTCCCAGTCTCGTTCCTGCTCTGCAGGCCAGCCATGTGGCAGAACCCAGGGCCGCAGGGGGATAAAGAGTGACAGCTGGAACCGGGGTGGGAGGACAAGCCTCTCTAGCCAGGCAGTGGGGCGGCCACTTCTGCCAGACCTGGAGCTACACAAGTACACGATAGGAAACCCCCCGGAAGTGGGTGGATGAGAAAGTCGAAGAACAGGAATTCCAGGGCACTAGCAAGAACATGATTCAAAAGCCTACCACAGGGTCTAGACTGAGTAGGAGGCTGAAAAGGAACAACAAGCAAGGAAGCGAAAGAGGCAGTGGTGAGGATAAAGGGCAGATTTGGTTATCATAAGGGGCAGGGAGAGATGGAGTTAGGACAGAGGGGCTGAGGTCCTGAAGTGGAAGCAGTTTGCGACATGGCCAGACCTTCAGAGGTTGATTAGATGGGGGTGGAAGGTGCTGGAGCAGAGGAGGTGAAGGGACCATGAGCACAGGTAAGGGACATGGGATCAGTGCTGCTTCTGAAGTCACTGAGGGCAAGGGCCAGACAGGAATGAGAGGAGTTGGGGAGCCAGGTCCCAAAGCCATCAATCAGAAAAGGTTACAGCATGGCCAGGAAAAGAGGTTCCCAGCTAAGCTGTGGCACTCGTGGGTGGTGTGGTCATTTTGAGGCAAGAGAGAAATGGGCCCCAGGTTGAGTAGCTGGAATTTCTCCTTTGTGGACAGATGTGCCAAAATAGCAGGAGTGAGAGAGGAGCTGAGTCCTGCCGAGATAAGAGATAAAAGACCACATATTCTTCATTCTTAAGGGTAGCTTATCGACTACACGTGTGCAGAAAGGCTCCTTGAAGGTCAAAAGGGGAGGGGGCACCACCCCGTAGTACGTGTCTCTCTTTGCTAGAATCCATCTTGGCTAAGAGGTGCAGGCACACACGTGGGAGGATGCTGAGATGTACCAAATACGGACTCAGAACCAGGCAAAGCGAGACGACTGCCCAAAGGAGACCCAGAATTGCTCCACATAAGTGATTCAAACTACCACGAGGGCATGACTCTCTTGAGTCCATTTATGTGCCTATACACACCTACTCTTTTTCCTTTTGATAAACACTCGACTTGTTTCACTCATTTCCGTCTCGAGGTGGAAATTCACTGCTACACAGCTGGCAGGACAGGGCCTTGTCGCTGGCCACTGCTCCCTGGTGGTCTAGTGGCTAGGATTCAGCACTCTCGCTGCCTCGGCCTGACCTCAGTCTCTGGCTGGAAACCTGAATCCTGCTTCGCACTGCTGCAGGCTGAGGCCACCCGAGATCAGTTTCTTTTTAAAGTGAAGTCGCTCAGTCGTGTCTGACTCTTGGCGACCCCATAGACTGTAGCCTACCAGGTTCCTCTGTCCATGGGATTTTCCAGGCAATAGTCCTAGAGTGGATTGCCATTTCCTTCTCCAGGGGATCTTCCCAACCCAGGGCTCGAACCCAGGTCTCCTGCATTGTAGACAGACGCTTTACCATCTGAACCACCAGGGAGTTCTTGTTTTAATTTAATTTCTTTATTTTTGACTGCTCTGGGGCTTCACTGCTGTGCAGACTTTCCTAGTTGTGGTGAGCAGGGGCTAGCTATTCTCTAATTGTGGTGCACGGGCTTCTCACTGTTGTGGAACCTGGGCTCTAGGCTGTGTGGGCTCAATAGTTGAGGCACACAGGCTTAATTGCTCCAAGGCGTGTGGAATCTTCCCAGACCAGGGATTGAATCCGTGTCCCCTGCATTGGCAGGGGGATTCTTAACCATTGTACCTGGGAAGTCCTGCCCAAGGCCAATCTGGGAGGGATGTTGGGGCAGCATGGTCAGCATCAGGAGCTGTTTTTCAGCTGCATCACGCCACCCTCCATGGAATCTACATGGCAGTGCTCGGCAGGGCAGAGACTGGTGAGGGAAACTGGGGAGGCCGTGTGGTTGTTCTGCTGGTATGTCACTATTGCTGGAGTTTGGGGGTGGTCAGTAAACAATGCCCCTCTTGCCCTCCCCTGAGTTTAGCATTAATTGAGAGATGGATTCAGGTGGAATTCATTCAGATAGATTACTCTCATTCAGCAAATATTTATTGAGTTTTATTTATATGTGTCAGACTCAACGGACTTGAACTTGGGAATACTCCAGGAGATGGTGAAGGGCAGGTAAGCCTGGTGTGCTGCAGTCCATGGGGCTGCAAAGAGTCGGACACGACTGAGCGCCTGAACAACAACAATGAACGATGTGCCAATGACTGAGCAAAGCATAAAACTGCAAAATCCCTACCCTCATTGAGCTAACATTCTGGTTGAAAGAGATGGACAATAAATTTTCTTTTACAATAAAATTTTTAAAAATTTTAAAAAATAAGTAAGCACATGATGTGCCGGTGTGTTCAGTTGCTCAGTCGTGTCCAACTCTTTGCGATGCCATGGACTGTAGCCCACCAGGCTCCTCTGTCTGTGGAATTTCCCAGGCAAGAATAATGGAGTGGGTTGCCATTTCCTTCTCCATGGGATCTTCTGTACTCAGGGACTGAGCCCGAGTCTCTTGCATCTTCTGCACTGGCACATGGTAGGTAAGAGTAATGGAGAAGGCGATGGCACCCCACTTCAGTATTCTTGCCTGGCAAATCCCATGGATGGAGGAGCCTGGTAGGCTGCAGTTCATGGGGCTGCGAAGAGTCAAACACGACTGAGCGACTTCCCTTTCAATTTTCACTTTCCACTTTCATGCATTGGAGAAGGAAATAGCAACCCACTCCAGTGTTCTTGCCTGGAGAATCCCAGGGACGGTGGAGCCTGGTGGGCTGCCGTCTATGGGGTCACACAGAGTTGGACACGACTGAAGTGACTTAGCAGCAGCAGCAGCAGGTAAGAATAAACTAAACCAGAGAAAACACATGGAGAGTGCTGGAGATATAATTATGAACAAGATGGTCACAAAAAGCCTTGCTGATAAGATGAGAAATAGAGAAAGACTGGAAGAATAAAACAGTTCGAACTGGACATGGAACAACAGAATGGTTCCAAATAGGAAAAGGAGTACGTCAAGGCTGTATATTGTCACCCTGCTTATTTAACTTATATGCAGAGAACATCATGAGAAACGCTGGGCTGAAAGAAACACAAGCTGGAATCAAGATGGCTGGGAGAAATATCAATAACCTCAGATATGCAGATGACACCACCCTTATGGCAGAGAGTGAAGAGGAACTAAAAAGCCTCTTGATGAAAGTGAAACAGGAGAGTGAAAAAGTTGGCTTAAAGCTCAACATTCAGAAAACTAAGATCATAGCATCCAGTCCCATCACTTCATGGGAAATAGATGGGGAAACAGTGTAAACAGTGTCAGAGTTTAGTTTTTTGGGCTCCAAAATCACTGCAGATGGTGACTGCAGCCATGAAATTAAAAACCACTTACTCCTTGGAAGGAAAGTTATGACCAACCTAGATAGCATATTGAAAAGCAGAGACATTACTTTGCCGACTAAGGTCCATCTAGTCAAGGGTATGGTTTTTCCAGTGGTCATGTATGGATGTGAGAGATGGACTGTGAAGAAAGCTGAGTGCCAAAGAATTGATGATTTTGAACTGTGGTGTTGGAGAAGACTCTTGAGAGTCCTTTGGACTGCAAGGAGATCTAACCAGTCCATTCTGAAGGAGATAAGCCCTGGGTGTTCTTTGGAAGGAATGATGCTAAAGCTGAAACTCCAGTACTTTGGCTACCTCATGTGAAGAGTTGACTCATTGGAAAAGACTCTAATGCTGGGAGGGACTGGGCGCAGGAGGAGAAAGGGACGACAGAGGATGAGATGGCTGGATGGCATCACGGACTCGATGGACGTGAGTCTGGGTGAACTCTGGGAGATGGTGATGGACAGGGAGGCCTGGTGTGCTGCGATTCATGGGGTCGCAAAGAATCTGACATGACTGAGCGACTGAACTGAACTGAACTGATGCCTTGCTGATACCTCAGGGAAGAGCATTCTAGGCAGAAGACTTAAAGTATAAGGGCCCTGGGGCAGGATTGGAAGGCCTATTCTAAGACTCTAAGCTGATCAGCCAGCATGCTTGGCTGGAGAATCCCATGAACAGAGAAACATGGCGGGATACAGACTGTGGGGTCACAAAGAGTCAGACATGACTGAGCGACTAACACTTTCACTTTCTTTTGGGAGCTTCCCTGGTGGCTCAGACAGTAAAGAATCTGCCTGCAATGCAGGAGATCCAGGTTTGATCCCTGGGTTGAAAAGATCCCCTAGAGAAGGGAATGGCTACCCATTTCAGTATTCTTGCCTGGAGAATTCCATGGACAGAGGAGCCTGGAGGGCTACAGTCCATGGAGTTGAGAAGAGTCGGACACAACTGAGTGACTTTGACTTAATTTCACTATAAGCTAATCTTGCGGATCCTGTTTTCCTTCCCAGTGACTGGTTTAAGGGGTGGACAGTGACCCAGTTCTGACCTGTGAGATGAGAAAGATAATCTGTATGAGGGCTCCTGGGAATGGTTTCCATACTCTGAAGAGATGGTCCCATTGTTTCTACGGATTTTTCCAGGCTGATGTTGTGTCTGCCACTGTTGCAGTCATGCCACGGCACGAGTAGGAGGCAGCCTTAGAGGGCAGAGCAGAAAAACAGAGAGAACCTAGGCTTTGGATGACGTCAGGAAGCCACTGACAGTGCTCAGCCTAGAGCTTCCTTAAGACCTGTGCAATATAAATGGAACTTAGAAAGATGGTAATGATGACCCTATATGCGAGACAGCAAAAGAGACATGATGTAAAGAACAGTCTTTTGGACTCTGTGGGAGAAGGCAAGGGTGGGATGATTTGAGAGAAGAGCATTGAAACATGGATATTATCATATGTGAAATAGATTGCCAGTCCAGGTTCAATGCATGAGACAGGGTGCTCAGGGCTAGTGAGCTAGGATAACCCTGAGGGATGGGATGGGGAAGGAGGTAGGAGGGGGGTTCAGGATGGGGAACACATGTACACCCATGGCTGATTCATGTGAATGTATGACAAAAACCACTACAATATTACAAAGTAATTAGCCTCCAATTAAAATTAAAAAAAAAAAAAAGACCCATGCAAGACCGTGTCACTCTGAGCAACTAGGTGTGTGGGTCAATGAATATGTAGATTTACTATTAATATAATGTTTGCGATGTCAGCATCAGGGGAAACACTGACCGAAACTGCCAAGCCTGGCCAGGCAAGATCATAGCCACTTACATGAATTATCTTAACAATACAAGGTCCTGGAACTAACAAGCTGCCACCAGCTGGAAGAATTCAGGAAAGGTCAAGAGGAGAGAGGCAACACCAGTTTGTATGTCCTACCAATCTCCCAGAATCCTGTTTGCTGGAATCCATGTGGCTGAGCAACACGTGTGCCACTGTGACTGACCCTGGAAACTAACCCCACCACCATAAAACCTGAGACTGTGAGTCACGGGGCAGAGCAGTCCTCCTGGGTCCCCTTACCTGCTGCTCTCCACCCGGGTGCCCATTCCCTGTAAAGTCTCTTGCTTTGTCAGCGTATGTGTCTCCTTGGACAATTCACTTCTGAGTATTGGACAAGAGCCCACTCTCAGGCCCTGGAAGGAGTCCCCCTTCCTGCAACATAAGAAAATTATATGAGAATCCAGCCATTATATTCTTCAAGTAGAACCTTTTGAATTGATCACTAAACATATGAAAAAGATATGCAAATTCCCCAATAATCCAAATATACACATTAAAATCTGATATCATTGTATGACAATCACTTTGGGAAAAATTTTTTAGGAGTTGCTAATACCTAGTCTGATGAAGAGCCAGAAAAACAAGCAATTTCATAGACTTTTGGCAGAAGTATAAATGGAGAGAGCCTCTGGAATATGATTTAGCAGTATCTATCAATATTTTAAATAGGCAGGCCCTTTCAAACAGTTTTGGACTTCTAAGTATCATAGAAAAATATTCATGCATATAGAGACATATACAAACCGGGTATAATATAAAAAAACTGAAATTCACCTAAATATTGCTTAATAATGGAGTGATTCAGTTAATTATGATAGAGGCATATTGTTTAATTCTAAATACCATTGACTTGTCATTATTTATAGTATTAAAAAAAAGAGAACATAGGCCCAAAATAGAGTTGATACTATGTGATATCCCTTTTATGTGGAATCTAAAAAGAAATGATACAAATAAACTTACTTACAAAACAGAAACAGATTCACCGACTTGGAGAAGGAACTTATGGTTGCTGGGTTGGAAGGGAAAGATAGGGGATGCACACATACACACTGCTCTATTTAAAAAGGATGACCAACAAGGTCCTACTGTATAGCACAGGGAACTCTATTCAATGTCATTTAGCAGCCTGGATGGGAGGGAAGTGTAGGGGAGAATCAGTTCAGTTCATTCGATCAGTCCTGTCCGATTCTTTGTGACCCCATGGACTGCAGCATGCCAAGCTTCCCTGTCCATCACCAACTCCCAGCACCTACTCAAACTCATGTCCATTGCGTTGGTAATGCCATCCAACCATCTCATCCTCTGTCATCCCCTTCTCCTCCTGCCTTCAATCTTTCCCAGCATCAGGGTATTTTCCAATTAGGCCAATTAGCCAAAGTATTGGAGTTTCAGCTTCAACATCAGTCCTTCCAATGAATATTCAGGACTGATTTCCTTCAGGATGGACTGGTTGGATCTCCTTGCAGTCCAAGGGACTCTCAAGAGTC
Source organism: Redunca redunca (assembly GCA_006410935.1). Taxonomy (NCBI): domain Eukaryota; kingdom Metazoa; phylum Chordata; class Mammalia; order Artiodactyla; family Bovidae; genus Redunca; species Redunca redunca. Next base: position 8,637 of record SJYQ01095782.1, read on the forward strand.
TTCTCCAATACCACGGTTCAAAAGCATCAGTTCTTCAGTGCTGAGCTTTCTTTCGGAGAAGGCGATGGCACCACACTCCAGTGCTCTTGCCTGGCAAATCCCATGGACAGAGGAGCCTGGTAGGCTGCAGTCCATGGGGTCGCTAAGAGTCAGACATGACTGAGCGACTTCACTTTCACTTTTCACTTTCATGCATTGGAGAAGGAAATGGCAACCCACTCCAGTGTTCTTGCCTGGAGAATCCCAGGGATGGGGGAGCCTGGTGGGCTGCTGTCTGTGGGGTCGCACAGAGTGGGACACGACTGAAGCGACTCAGCAGCAGCAGCAGCAGCAGCTTTCCTTATAGTCTTTAGGGGAGAATGGATCCACGTGGACGCAGGACTGAGTCACTGCTGTGCACCTGAAACTGTCACAACATTGTTAGTCAGCTCTACTCCAAAACAAAATAAAAAGTTTTTAAAAATTCTGAATCCTCAGATATGTAATCGTTAATATGTAATTAAATAAAAAAAGAACATAGGCCCAAAATGAAGTTACTTTTTCTAAGCCCATGTCACCAAGCCAAAACTTAGTACCCAGTCTAATTTCGATTTCAATCTCCTGCAGGAATGTCATCTTAACCAGTCTTTTTTTTTTTTTTAATATTTTATTTGTTTATTTGGCTGTGCTTGGTCTTTGTTGCTGCGCGGGCTTTTCCCTAGGCTGTGGCAAGCAGGGGCTACTCTCTGGTTGTGGTGCGCCGGCTTCTCTTGCTGTGTAACATGGGCTCTAGGGCACTCTGGACTCAGTAGTTGCAGCACATGGGCTTAGCTGCTCCGAGGCATGTGGGGTCTCCCTGGACCAGGGAGTGAACCTGTGTCTCCTGAATTGCAGGCAGATCATTTGCCATCTGAGCCACCAAGGAAGCCCTTGACCAGTCAGTCTTAAGAATTTGATGAATTCTTGGAATTTCTTGGTCAACAGTAGTGTGGTAATCTGCCTACTAGATTCCTCTGATCCCTTAGAGGTCATCCACTTTTTTCCTGGTCACTGCCCCTTTTGTCTATAACAACCTTGCTCTTTCTGCAGCTCTCTGGAGCTCCTTTCTGGTTTCTAGATGGAATGCCACTTGATTCATTCATCGTTAAATAAAGCCAGTTTGATTTTTAAATTTACTCACTTGAATTTTGTTTCTTAACAACATCATCATGTTCTATAAAGCCACTGAAAACACTGAATTAGCAAATACAGGATCATTGCTCTTACCAGAAATAGGTTAGGTTCCTTGGGGCCTCTAACCACATTTTCATCAATCCATCAATTATATATGGCCTTCTAGGTGGCGATAATGGTAAAGAACCTATCTGCCAATGCAGGAGACATAAGAGATGCAGGTTCAATTCCCTGGGTCAGAAAGATTCCCTGGAGGAGGGCATGGAAACCCATCCAGTATTCTTGCCTGGAGAATCCCATGGACAAAGAAGCCTGGTGGGTTATGGTCCACAGTGTCACAAAGAGTCAGACATGAATGAAGGGACTTAGCATGTATGTATGTATCAACATATAACCTTGTTTTGTGTGTGTTTCTATTTAAAGTCACCTTATTTAATATATATTTCTTACAAATAATTGAATGCATGGTCTTTCAATGATTTAAAGGCAAGAATTTGGAGGCCATTTGTGTTGTGTGGGTTCATTTGCTAACATCCGTGTAAAACAAGTTAATTTCATCAGCATTGTAAACTTATTCTTCCATAAACCCTTTTCCTGTATAACATTTAGCAGGTTTTTTAAAAAAAATTCTACCATAGCCTCCTGATCTGCAGAGCCAGCCTTGCCTGAAAATTTAATACTTTTCATGCCCTTACTGCCTTTTGAAATATTTGAGCCAGCAAGCACTTGCTGAAAAGATTTAATATTTTCCTGAGTCGATGTGACTATAAATTTCTTTACCTTTCAAACCTCACAACAGTGCTGTCAACTGAGCTATTTTATTGCTCGTCATCTCATGAATCTATAAATTTAGTCCATCTTTTCTGTAACTTCATCACACACTATAAATGTTACTTTAGCACTTTTTGGAGCAGCCTCACATACAGGTCAGCTAAGTTTCTCTTCCTTGTTCCAGGTGTAAGGTATTGTTGATTCATTAGCATGGAACTCACAACCAAGAACACTGTGACTCAGGCCTGAAGGACGCTTACCCTAACACACACATTTTCTCCATAAGACACATTCTAGCCTTCTGGATCCTAGAAACACTACACAGCACTTCAACACTACGTTTGGGAGCTGTTTAAAAAGCAAAATCAGGAGACGGTCTCAAAATGGCAGAGCAGAAGGACAAGCACTCATCTCCTCCTGCAAGAGCACCAAAATCGCAATTAGCTACTGAACAACCGTTGACAGGAGGATGCCGGAATCCACCAAAAAAAGATACTCCACATCCAAAGACAAAGAAGAAGCCCCAGTGAGATGGCAGGAGGGGTGCAATCACGATAAAATCAAATCCCATTCCTGCCAGGTGGGTGACCCACAAAACCGGAGAACAATAATGCCAAGGAAGTCCTCCCACTGTTGCGAAGGTTCTGAGCCCGATGTCAGGCTTCCCAGCCTAGGGATCTGGTGAAGGGAAATCAACAACAAAAAGCACAAAAATACAACAACAACAAAAGTGGCATTAAATGAAACACACAAAGGATATTCGTTTGCAGTATGAGAGCTGAAGCTGGAGGTAGAGCATGGTCTTGTTCAACCTCAGCTGGAACACACTCGCCAAATGACTCAAATTTTTTGCAGCTCTGCTCCTGCTGCTGCTGCTGCTAAGTCGCTTCAGTCGTGTCCGACTCTGTGCAACCCCATAGACGGCAGCCCACCAGGCTCCCCCGTCCTTGGGATTCTCCAGGTAAGAACACTGGAGTGGGTTGCCATTTCCTTCTCCAATGCATGAAAGTGAAAAGCAAAAGTGAAGTCGCTCAGTCGTGTCTCATGTCTGCAAATGACCCTAGAAGGGCGATAAGCATTGATGTTGGAGTTACAAATAATTTTCGAGAGTAGTTAAATTTTCAAATATGGACTCCATGGGCTATGAGAATGGATTGTACCTAGTAAAATCAGTAAGATCAGACATCCCTGGTAGCTCAGTGAATAAGAATCCACCTACCAATGCAGGGGATGGGGGTTGATCCCTGGTCCAGGAACACTCCACGTGCCATGGAGCAGCTAAGCCCATGTTTCGTAACTGCTGAGCCCGTGCTCTTGAGCCTGGGAACCACAACAAGAGAAGCTACCACAATGAGAAGCCCACTCACCGCAGCAAAGAGTGCAGCTAGAGAAAAGCCCAAGCACAGCAAGAAGACCCAGCTCAGCCAGAAATAAATACATACTTTTTTTTAAAGGATAAGATATATCAGTATGTATTTGCATAGCAGGATGCCCCTGGGATGTTTTTAAGTGAAAAAAAGAGAGTTACAGAACAATATGTATAAAGGTTAAAAAAAAAAAATGACTGCTTATACGGGCCATGCAGGTAACATAAACAGTGGAGTGAACTAAGGAAGGACATCTGGGAAGAGCAGGGACTAGGAAGAGCCCTCACCCCACCTGCAAGGGGCAGCCCACTGCTCAGCAATAGTCAATTGTTTTCAGGCAGAAGTAGGCAGCCAGTGATGACTTATCTTCCAGGTTTTTAAGATTTTCATGAACTATCCCAATTTAAAATATTGATGACTATTTCCAGTTTTCTTTTTTTTAAATATTTATATTATTTATTTATCTGGCTGCACTGGGTTTTATTTGCAGCTTGTGGGATCTAGTTCCCTGACCAGGTATCAGATCCAGGCCCCCTGCACTGGAAGTGCAGAGTCTTAGCCAATGGACCACCAGGGAAGTCCTCTATTTCAAATTAAAAAAAAATTCTGTGTGAGTCAAACAAAACCCGTGATAGGTTATATTTGGCCTACAAGACTGTGTTCCCCAGTGTGTGGTACTATGTATGAGAAAAGTAAACATATAAATAGGAGAAAAAAGGTCTCACATTCACTAGACCATTCACAATGGTTACCTTGGAGTAGAGAAAAAAAACAGCATTGTTGAAGGCATGGAGTAGGTAGTCAGTTTTTCTATATTGTTTGAGACCTTGGCCATGGAAGTATAGTAATGTATTATCTACTGTAAAAGGTAGAAAAGAGTCCTGTGAACTAAAGGCCAAGGAGTATTGATCCACGGTCACTGAGATTGGACAATATCAGTGTTCTCTGCCTTGGACTGCAAAGATTTTATTTCTAACTTGCTTTTCTGGGGGCCATGCTGTGTGGCATGTGGGATCTTAGTTCCCAAACCAGGGTTCAAACCTGCACCCCCGGCACTGTCTTAATAGTCGCTGGATCACCAGGGAGTTCCCTCTGACTTGCTTTTGCAGTTATCACTGTTTTACTTATTTAGGGAATGTTTGTTTTCAAGGAATGGAAACCCACTCAAAAGAGCTCTAGAACGGGACTTCCTGGTGGTCCAGTGGTTAATACTCTGCGCTTCTAATGCAGGGAGGTAGCAGCAAGGCAAGTGCAGGACTTGTAATGGCACAGAATCTGAGTCTGGCACAGATGAGAACACCACCATGTTTCACGCACTCTGGAATGCACACGTATGACCTTTTAGTATCACTGAAATCAGGATGCATTTTAGAGTTGACAACATATCAGAGTGAAACCGGCAGTTTTATTCTCTTTCTCAGTAGTACATAAGTGGCAGGTTAGATGAAATATGTTAATTTCTTTAGGTTGATGTATATCAATACGTCCCTTGGTACCTTGGGCTCAGAAATGTTCTCACAGAAGAGGCGCTCCCATCTCCTATGGGAAATACCTGTAACAAGGAAAGGGGACTAGCGAATTCATAAATCAGGGAGGTCAAATCTCCATTGTCGATAATAAACTTTCCTTATGGTTAATATGCGGCTTCCCCAATGGATCAGCTGGTAAAGAACCCGCCTGTCAATGCAGGAGCCACAGGAGATGCGGGTTCAATCCCTGGGTGGGGAAGATTTCCTGGAGGAGGAGGGCATGGCAACCCACTCCAGCATTCTTGCCTAGAGAATCCCAGGGACAGAAGAACCTGGTGGGCTACAGTCCATGGGGTCGCAAAGAGTCGGACACAGCTGAAGCCAGTTAGCATGCATTCACACATGGTTAATATGACTATTCATTGCTTATAGGTATCAGTAACTGCAAATGTTTGTTAAGGTCAAGTGCAAGATGTGAAACAAAAGTTCTTTCATGTGTTCATGATGAGTAATAGCTTTAATGAAGGCAAAACTCCATGCTAAAGATTAATAAATACCTCATCAGCTTTGATGAAAGAATTGTAACAGCATGATTCAACTCTCTTTTTTTTTAAGTATATATGAGAATGTTTAACCAGTATGTTTCAGGTGCATGTCTATAGTAATATCCCAAATTGTGATGCTCTAAAGTGTAGTCTTGACTTCTAAATCCTTACTACTCAAAGTGAGGTCCTTGAACCAGCAATATGGGACAACACTTGGGAGTCTGCCAGAAATGCAGAACCTCAGGCCCTACTGAATCTGAATATGTATTTAAAATACAAGCTCCAGGACTTCCCTGGTGGGCCAGTGGCTAAGACTCCACGCTTCCAATGCAGGGGGCCTGGGTTCGATCCCTGGTCAGGGAAATAGATACCACATGCCACAAATAAGACTTGATGCAGCCAAATAAATATTTTTTTTAATAAAAAATAAAATGTAAGCTTCCACATCAACTGCTGAGTGGATAAACAAAATGTGGTGTTTCTGTGGTATGCGTGTGTGTGTGTGTGTGCATGTGTGCATGTGTGTTAGTCGCTCAGTCTTGTCCAACTCTTTGAGACCCTGTGGACTATAGCCTGCCAGGCTCCTCCGTCCATGGAATTCTCCAGCAAGAATACTGGAGCAGGTTGCTATTCCCTTCTCAAGGGGATCTTCCCAACCCAGGGATCAAACCTGGGTCTCCTGCATTGCAGGCAGATTGTTTACCGTCTGAGCCACCAGGGAAGCCCTGGTGCATCCATACCATGGATTATTATTCAGCCATAGAAAGAAATGAAGCTTTGATATATGTTACAACATGGATAAGCCTTGAAAATATTATGTTAAGTGAAAGAAGCCAGGCAAAAAAGGCCACATATTGTATGACTCCCTTCATATGAAATGTCCAGGATAGGCAAATCCATAAGACAGAAAGTAGAGTTTGCATGGGGAATGGAAGAAGGGAGGCATTGGAAGTCCCTGCTAATGAGTAAGGGGTTTTTTGGGGGATGATGAAATATTTTTGAATTAGGTAGTGGTGATGGTTGCCCAACATTGTGACTATACTAAATCCCACTGGGTTGTACACTTAAATTTTTGGAATGATATATTACACAAATTTTTATCCTCAAAAAGTTTTAAAAGTGAAGCCACATCACCTGCAACCTTTAAAAAAAAATCATGTGTTGTTGCTGCCTTTTGTTCCCACAGGATAGGAAAATAAAATGCTGCTTAAATCATTGTATTAGAAAGAAATGCCATCGGATATTTCTTGTTCCCCAAGTAGTACAGCTTAAAAATCTTTGGGATTTATTTTGTATCATCCATGTAAGTGAATGTAAAGTAAAAATTCCCCTATAAATAGAGTGCTGTCATTAATGTCCTTGAAGGAAAAACAATCAAAATAATAAGAGGTGTTTATAAAAGTAAAATTTTAAAAAGCTGTCTCCCCAGATGATTCATATGTATGTTCAAGTTTGAGAGCATTGCTCTAAATCCCGTCTCCTAGACTACAAAACCTCAGAGTTCTTCCCCACCCTCACCCAGGAAATTCTTCCCTTTTTTCCATAATCCTCAGATATGGCACTATTTCTCTTGTTTTGCTCATCCCACATCCTCCTCCTCACCATGGCCTGTCTGCAACGGCCTTGATTCAAAGAGCTGCTCCACCAGGCAGCACCACCATCACCCATGGATTAAGAGAGGATCCGCACAGTGATAAAGAATCCACCTGCCAACGCAAAAGACACACAGGAGAGGGTTTGAGCCCTGCATCAGGAAGATCCCCTGAAGGAGGATGGCAACCCACCTCAGTACTCTTGCCTGAAAAGCCCCCGTGGACAGAGGATCCTGGCGAGCTGCAGTCCATGGGGTCCCAAGGAGCCAAGCATGACTGAGTGACTGAGCATGCACACGCACATCCTTGCTCCAAGTCTGGGCTGCACTGCTTCACCTGTGCCCCGAAGAGAACTGCCAGTGGCCAAGGTCAAGGTCAGCCTCTGAGGAACACAGTTCTCTCCTTTTTTGGCCTACTGTAATGGAAGAAGAAATAAAGCAGACACCACACTATTCCTTAAATTATCTTCCTCGCTGCTTCTCCTCCCCAGGCAACTCTGCGTCAAAAATCTCCTTTGAATAAAAAAAGAAAAGACACCTGGTGCCCACACACTTAAGAGAAAACGCAGTAAGGAAAGAAAGGGAGGAGCCTCCTACTCTCCCCTGAGATATCCAAACTCTAACTTCTGCCCAGCCAAAATTTCCTATCAAACACACATAAATACACACACACACACACACACACACACCCTGATAGGCAGTAAGATATCAACAATGGTTTTTTTCATGGGTGATAGGATTTCTCTCTTCTTTTTATTGAGCTACATTTCTAGTGTTTCAAATAGTTTTTCATACTACTTACATATTCATACAAATAAATAAAAGTCCTTTGTTAGAGGAAATAAGAAACTCCCCATGGTGATGGAATATGTGATTTCAACATGCATTTTTAAATAAAGAGTTTCTGTCTTGCAGAAGTTAGCCTCTGAGGGTCACAAAGCCCTTCTCAGAAGGTTCACAGTGCACAGAAAAGTCTTTTTATAAGGGCTGTCGGGTTACCAGAGACAGGAAATGAAGTTGGTTCCCAGATCTTGGCAGGGGGTGTGTGGGGAGGCCCTCTAGAAATCTTGGGCTTCCCTTCAAATGAGGACACGCTGAACTCCATCTTCAGTAAAGAGGGGGTTCTTAAGAAAACTACCCCATTATTATATACCAGTTGGTGATAATCCCTACCTGATTCTTTTTATCACGTAGACCGAGGCATTAGATGCTTTCTTTTGAATTTCTACCGAGGAGCTGAATTGGTTAATTATCCTGGAAGTGATTTGGCTTAAAAGGGTTTAACTTTTTTTTTTTTTTTTACTATTTTTTATTATTTAAAAGAATGAAAGTTGCTCATTTGGTTTCTAATTTTATTCCCTTTTATGTGAGTTATCTGAACATTTTTTGCTTAAATGGCTCATTGTAAAACATGGCATAAAAAAATTAATGTATTCATTGAGGAATATTTAAGATACAGATGAGCAAATGTTTATGTGTATATACATGTATGTTTGTGTGTCTACACATGCTTGGATATTTTTAAAAATAGAAATGGTGCATTAGTGGGGAATTTTAAAATTTCGAGTGCCTAGGGGCCTTCCTTGGTGGTCCAGTGGTTAAGGCTCTTTATTTCCTATGCAGGGAGTGAGGGTTCCACATGTGGTGTGGCCAAAGCAAAATTTCTTTAAAATAATGATTAAAAAAAGAGTCGGGGTCGGTGGGAGGGAGGCTCACGAGGGAGGGGATGCACATATACTCATAACTGATTCTTGTAGTTATACAGCAGAACCAACACAACACTGTAAAACAGTTATCCTCCAATTAAAAATTTAAAATAAGAATGAAAACCATTAGAGAAGACAAAAAAAAAAATTCGAGGGCCTGAACTTTACCATTCAAACTAGCTTAGTCAAGAAAGGACTATTTACTGAGTCATGAAAGAAACCTTCAGGGTTATTTCTGGCCTCAGTAACCAAAGACTCACATATTCTCAGGACTGCCTCCGGGCTTCTGCTCTTGGCTTTCCTCTCTCTGCGTTCACCTCCTTCTCTCAGAATGCAGCTGGGCTGGTGAGAGACGCCACTGCCCTGCAAACTCACATCTCATTTTCAATTCCAAAGAGGGAAAGGTCTTTCCCTTTTGGTTTTAACTTAAAAAGTCCCAGGGAAGGTCCCTCATAGGCTCAGCTTGGGTTACTCGCATGTTCCCTGACAAATTGTCATGTGAAAAGTGACCCAGTGCTGCGATTGCCTCAGGGCTGGTCAAGTGCCACCTCTAATCCAAACCCAGAGACAGAGGTAGCCTAATAAGGTGGCAGTTCCCATCTGAACCACTAGGTGCTGTTTTCTAAAGAAGGATTGGGACTCATGTGGTAAAGAACCCACCCCCAATGCAGGAGACCCCGTTTCTATCCCTGGGTTGGGGNCAAATATATGGGGAAACAGTGTCAGAGTTTATTTTTTGGGGCTCCAAAATCACTGTAGATGGTGATTGCAGCCATGAAATTAAAAGACACTTGCTCCTTGGAAGAAAAGCTATGACCAACCTAGATAGCATATTCAAAAGCAGAGATATTACTTTGCCACAAAGGTCTGTCCTGTCAAGGCTATAGTTTTTCCAGTGGTCATGTATGGATGTGAGAGTTGGACTGTGAAGAAAGCTGAACACCGAAGAATTGATGCTTTTGAACTGTGGTGTTGGAGAAGACTCTTGAGAGTCCCTTGGACTGCAAGGAGATCCAACCAGTTCATCCTAAAGGAGACTAGTCCTGGGTATTCATTGGAAGGACTGAAGCTGAAGCTGAAACTCCAATACTTTGGCCACCTCATGCGAAGAGTTGACTCATTGGAAAAGACTGATGCTGGGAGGGATTGGGGGCAGGAGGAGAGGGGGACGACTGAGGATGAGATGGCTGGATGGCATCACGGACTCGATGGACGTGAGTCTGAGGGAACTCCGGGAGATGGTGATGGACAGGGAGGCCTGGCATGCTGCAATTCATGGGGTCACAGAGTCAGACACGACTGAGGGACTGAACTGAACTGAGTGAAAGTGTTAATCCCTCAGTTGCGTCCAATGCGTTGTGATCCGATGGACTGTAGCCCGCCAGGCTCGTCTGTCTATGGAATTCTCAGGGCAAGAATAGTGGAGTGGGTTGCCATTCCCTTCTCCAGAGGATCTTCCCAACCCAGGGATTGAACCTGGGTCTCCTACATTGTGGTGGATTCTTTACCATCTGAGCCACCACAGAGATACTTAAAAAAAAAAATTGTACATCTCACTCATAGTGTGAGCATTGTGACCACACCCCACCCGTAATTTCCCCATACGTATAGATCTCTACTATAAGTTTCCGAAAGGGGTGTCACAGGACTTTGAGATTAGTCATGACGAAAATGTCTTAATATCGGTTTTAGACTTGTGACAGCACAGTGATTCCTCCTCGCCACCCCCACCCACCTTTGGCTGTGCTGGGTCTTACCTGCAGCATGCGAGATCTCGTTCCGTGACCAGGGATTGAACCCAGTTCCCTGGATTGGGAGCATAGACTCTTAAGCACTGGCCCACCAGGGAAGTTCCTCAATGACTCTTGCCTCCTGGTGTTCATGTGCTTGGGTAGTCCTCTCCCACACTGTACCAGGGGTGGTATATTGCTTCCAAGATCAGGTTAGCTCCTCTTCCTGCCTCTCTTAGATCACTCACTCTGGGGAAACCAGCTGCCATGTGATGAAGACGGGCCTGTCTGAGGAAACTGCTGGATGAGTGATCTCGGAAGCAGGTGCAGCCCCAGTCAAAACTTCAGATAATGGCAGCTCCAACCAACATCTAGACAGCCGCCTCATGAGAGACCCTCAGCCAGTGACACTCAGCTAAGGTCTTCTAGATTCCCGACTCACAGGAACTGTAAGATAATAAATGTTTATTGTTTGAGGACTTCCCTGGTGGCTCAGTGGTTAAGAATCTGCCTTCCAACGCAGGGGATGTGGGTTCCATCCCTGACTGGGGAACTAAGATCCCACATTACCAGGCAACTAAGCCTGAGCCACAATCAAGACCTGATGCTGCCAAATAAGTAAATATCAATAGATGTTGTTTTAAACTACAAAGTTTGGGGGTAGTTTGTTATGCAGCCATAGATAACAGATATACTCCCTCTCTTAAAAATTTGTTATAGCACCTGCCGAAAATCTTTCTCCACAAGATGCTTTCACAGTTTCCCTCCCCTCCTCTCAGCCACATTCAGTTCAGTTCAGTTCAGTCGCTCAGTCGTGTCCGACTCTTTGCAACCCCATGAATCACAGCACGCCAGGCCTCCCTGTTCATCACCATCTCTCGGAGTTCACTCAGACTCACGTCCATTGAGTCTGTGATGCCATCCAGCCATCTCATCCTCTGTCGTCCCCTTCTCCTCCTGCCCCCAATCCCTCCCAGCATCAGAATCTTTTCCAATGAGTCAACTCTTCTCATGAGGTGGCCAAAGTACTGGAGTTTCAGCTTTAGCATCATTCCTTCCAAAGAAATCCCAGGGTTGATCTCTTTCAGAATGGACTGGTTGGATCTCCTTGCAGTCCAAAGGACTCTCAAGAGTCTTCTCCAACACCACAGTTCAAAATCATCAATTCTTTGGCACTCAGCCTTCTTCACAGTCCAACTCTCACATCCATACATGACCACTGGAAAAACCATAGCCTTGACTAGACAGACCTAAGTCGGCGAAGTAATGTCTCTGTTTTTGAATATACTATCTAGGTCAATCATAACTTTTCTTCCAAGGAGTAAGCGTCTTTTAATTTCATAGCTGCAATCACCATCTGCAGTGATTTTGGAGCCCCCCAAAATAAAATCTGACACTGTTTCCACTGTTCCCCCATCTATTTCCCATGAAGTGATGGGACCGGATGCCATGATCTTCAGCCACATTCAAGCACCCAGATCCCACCAGGCCACGGTCCTCTCTCCAAGTGGCCACCTGCGGCACATGGTCTTGTTTCCTCTACTGACTGCTCCTGTGGACACCGAGTTTCTCTGCTCGCCCAATCCTGTCTTCACTTTCCCTCCACATATCTGATGATGGCAACTAAAATACTTTGGCACAGGGCTTCCCTGGTGGCTCAGGGGTAAAGAATCCTCCTGTCAATGCAGGAGACATGGGTTCGATCTCTGGTCTAGGAGGATCCCACATACCTTAGAGCAACTAAGCCTGTGTGCCACAACTGTTGAGCCTGTGCTCTAGAGCCTGGGAGCTGCAACTACTGAAGTCTGAGCACCCTAAAGCCCCTGCTCTACAGTTAGAGAAGTCACTGCAATGAGAAGCCCACACACTGCAGTTAGAGAACAGACCTTGCTCGCTGCGACTTGAGAAAGCCTGCATGGAGCAACAAAGATCCAGTGCAACCAAAAATAATAAGTAAATAAATTATTTTTTAAAAAAAGACTGGGGCAAAAGAGACAAGTCAGAGAGACAGAGAAAGAAGAGGCAGGGGATAAGCATCAGCCAGGTTCTATGAGTCTTCCCTCATCTTGCCTTCACACTCCCTACTGATTTTAGACCTAAGGAATCTCCCCCCATCAATGGCAGAATACCAGAAAGACCCCTGAGAGGTCGGGAGGTGCCTTTGATTCTCTAGGGTCTGAGCTGTGCTTCAGCCCCATGAGTCCTAGAAAACTCTTGGTATCCTGGATGTTCCCTGATGTTGCTGAAAAGTAAACCCAGACATTGGTTTATAGTGGACAGAAAGCTCTAAACTGCTATTGTGGTCACCTTGCAGATGACTACAGTTATGTTGCAGATACTAGCTGAATCCCTCTGGTTAAATGAAACAAAGAAGAAAAGACAGAATATTAACTTTGTATTTTAGTGTCTTACTTGGCTTATCTCCCCTGTCAGGCCGGGCTGTGAGCTTCATGAGAGCAAGGACCATGTGTGACTCCTGTGGGTAACCACAGTGTTCTTGAGCATAGAACACTCCCAGTGAATATTTGTTAGAAGATGCATCATGCTGGAGAATGGTTGAATCAGCATCAAAACTGTCTTCTGTGGTTAGCTCATTGGCTGGTAATTCTCAGCTTTTTACAGTCCATCACAAAATGTACTTTTCCTTTTTTTCCTATCCATTGCTTTATTTATCTTTTTATCATTACTATTTTTAAAACTGAAGTATAGTTGATTTACAATGTTGTGCCAATTTCTGATTTACAGCAGTGAGTCAGTTATATACCTATACACATTTTTTATACCTATATATCTTCCTAAATGGGCTTCCCTGGTGGCTAAGACAGTAAAGAATATGCCTGCCATGCAGGAGACCGGGGCTTAATCCCTAGGTTTGGAAGATCCCTTGGAGAATAGAATGGCAACCCACTCCAGTGTCTTGTCTGGAGAATTCCAGAGGAGCCTGGCGGGCTATGGTCCATGGGTCACAAAGAGTTAGACATGACTGGGCAACTAAAACTTTCACTTTCACATATTCCTATATATATATTTGTTATATCTAATATACCTAAATAGTCTTTTCCATGATGGTTTATCACAGGATAGTGAATACAGTTCCTTCCACTACACAGTAGGACCTTATTGTATATTCATTCTAAATGTAATGTTAGTTTTCGTCTGACAACCCCAGACTCTCCCTTGTTTGGACTCCCAAGTCCATCCCTCTCCCTTCTCACCACCCCTTAGCAACCACACGTCTGCTATGTCTGTGAATCTATTTCTGCTTCAGGGATAGGTTCATTCGTGTTATATTTTAGGTTCCACATTTAAGTGACATCATGTGGTATTTGTCTTTCTGACTTACTTCACTTAGCATGAGAATCTCTAGATCTATCCACGTTGCTGCAAATGGCACTGTTTTGTTCTTTTTAAGGGCCGAGTAGTATGCCATTGCATATACATAACACACCTTTAGCCACTCATCTGTCTGTGGACACTCAGGTTGTTTCCATGTCTTGGCTATTGTGAACAGTGCTGCTATGAACAAAGGGGTGCATGAAGCTTTCTGAATTAGTTTTATCTAAGTATAGTCCCAGGAGTGGATTGTTGGATCATATGGTAATTCTCTTCAGGTTTCTGCCGATGTACTTTCTTTTTTTAAAATTGCAGTGAAACAACAGAGTAGATAGGCATACCTTTTCATTGTAAGGAAAAGCTTTCTTATTTTTTAGGTAGTCCCCGCCTCCCCCACACCTCCTCTACACTGGCCCCCAAGTGAACACTGGTTCTCAGGTAAGATCCAGGAGTCTCCACAGTTTGGAACACAATACCACATTTCCTAGAATACTTGATGCTCTCGCAGGCTTCCTCTGGCTATAACGGAAAGGAGATTCGCCTTAGAATTGTGCTGCTAATAGAGAAAAGCAGAAAGTCTGTTTTCCACTTAACGGCTCCTGATTGGGGTCTGTTACGTCCAGTCTGAGTTGGCCCGGAACTTGGCGTCGGGACACACCATTCAGGCTCTGGCCGCCCCGGGTTAGGGCGGGGACCCGAAAAAGGAGGCTGCACCCCAAGGTCGTAGCGCCGAGCTGCTCCTCTGTCTGGAAGGCTAGGTGGCAGAGCGCGGGAGATGCCACCGGGCTGCTCTGCGCCAGTCAGGCGAGGCCCGGAGGTTCGCATCTTTAGATCCCTCTCTGATTATGGTCCTTGGATCCCCTTCTCAGCTCCGAAGAGGCGGTCCTAGCGACCAGGTAGCTCGGGAACTGGGTTTAGTATACTTGTCACCGCTGGGAACCCGGCTTTCCGGGACTCCCAAGCCTTTGAGGTCTCGCTGAGAACTACATTTCCCAAAAGGCTCCGCGGTGATTGATAGCTCCCTCAGCCTATGGACGGGGAAGACTTCTCGACCTAAAAGCTGAGAGGCCAATAGCAAGAGGACGGGGGCGGTATTTTCCGGCTGCTGGCTGCCTTGCCGGGCATCCCACCTGTGTCCCCACAGCCCTGTCACGAATCCCAGTCGGGTTCTGGGCAGGACCGCCACGGCGTAGCGGGCCGGCTGTGGCTCGGCGGTGGAGGACCCTCGCTCGGTGTTCCATCCGGGGCTGGGCCCGGGGGCGGTGAGTGATCCGGGGGAGGAGATGACGGCTGCAGCCTCGGAGCTGCTGAGGGGCGTGGATGGGGCTCGCCCAGCGCCCCGAGGTTGTCCCTGCCGGGTCCCTGCGCTCGCTTTTCAGAGCCCACGGGTCTTGCTGAGGAGTGGGGAAAGGTGGCTGCACTTTTCTCTGCCGGCGTCGGGATAGCTTATCCTCTTAATCTTTTTTTTTTTTTTTTTTCTTCGGTGATGGTCTTCTGGTTTCAGTTTAGCTTTGCGACCCTCTGATCGCTGCACCCAGATTAGGGCCTGCAGCACCGCGAGGGAGGAAAGTGGGTCTCGGTCCTAGCCAAACGGTCATGTTCCTATTAATAAACCCAGTGAACCAACTAGTGCTTCTCACAATGGCACTTAGTCACAGCACCACAGCCTCTAAGGGCCTTTGAGGTCACCTGAGGTCACCTGTACAGGGGGCAACAGACTGGGTTGGAAACAGTGTTTGTCGAACCCTAACAGTCCTCATGCGAAGAGTTGACTCTTGCGAAGAAAAGACTCTGATGCTGGGACGGATTTGGGGCAGGAGGAGAGGGGGACGACAGAGGATGAGATGGCTGGATGACATCACCGATTGGATGGCCGTCAGTTTGAGTGAACTCAGGGAGTTGGTGATGGACAGGGAGGCCTGTCGTGCTGCAATTCATGGGGTCGCAAAGAGTCAGACACAACTGAGCGACTGAACTGAACTGAACTGAACTGAAGAGTTCTCCATCCCACTGTCTCTTGCCGGGGGGGCCCTGCTGTGGGTTTGTAATGGATGTAGAAATAAAATGTTTGCTCAGACTCATCACAGTGTTCGCATCCTAATGATATTTTTTTAATTAAGGTTTTACACCAGAGAGATGATATGTATTCCCAGTACATTCTAAGTGGCCAATAGCAATGTCTGTAAATGCATCAGTGTTCCCAGGAAAAGTGTTTGTGTATTCTAGTAGTACCAGGTGCTTTGACAGGTAAGACAAAAGATGAAAAAGAGTCAAACTTCCTCACCCTAGTCTAATCCATTCTCCACTGAAACGCAGAATTCTTTGTAGCAGATTCAGCTTGTTAACTTGTATTTGTTTCTATTGGAAACTCTTTAAGTAGAAAAATGAACAAAAAAACCAACATTATCTTATATATTTTTTGTGACTCCTACTGCCTTATAGCATATTGATTACTGAATGACTTAATGATTCATCTAGTAACCTGACCATCTCCCTCCAAATAATTTCTTCATGATACTGATGTTGATTTTACTAATGTCTTAATGATTGTTTTCCGCCCCCCCCAATTTTGTTTTATGCTTATCCCCATTAAATTTCACTTAATTTTACAGTTTATCCATGTTGGTTTTTTCAATCCATGTCTTTTGAGTCCCACTTCTGACTGCATTAAACCTTGAAAAAGAATGATTCCTAGGACAGTTCCCTTTGGGCTTCTGCACAGTTTAGCCCTTGAAATTAACACTAAATCTACAAGACAAGAAAAGTCAGCCTTTCTCATAACTAATCTGAGTCTAATTAAGTCAGAAATCTCCTACCTAGCTGAGGAAAATGTTGTTGGAGAGAATCCAGTGCTTTCCAGAAATCGAGTTATACCCACACACTCTCCTCTGTTTTTCTTGTCCATTGTGAACAATTTCTTCCTCAAAACAGTCATGGCTTCAAAAGAGCGAGGGTTCTACAGATGTGTTTGGAGGCCCAGTCCTCACTTTGTGATGAGAAATTTGGCCGAAGGAATGATTATGTAGAAATAGAAAAGAAGAGCATCTGTTGTTGACAGCATTTGTTACTGTTGTTGTTCAGTCTCTAAGTTGTGTCCAGCTCTTTGCAACCCCATGGACTGTAGCCTGCCAGACTTCCCTGACCTCCAGTATCTCCCTGAATTTGCTCAGATTCATGTCCATTGAGTTGTTGACGCTATCTAACCATCTCGTGCTCTGCTGGCCCCTTCTCCTCCTGCCTTCAATCTTTCCCAGCATCAGACTCTTTTCCAATGAGTCGGCTCTTTGCATAAGGTGGTCAAAATATTGGAGCTCTAGCTTCAACATCAGTCCTTCTGGTGAATATTCAGGGTTGATTTCCTTTAGGATTGACTGGTCTGATCTCCTTGCAGTCCAAAGGACTCTCAAGAGTCTTCTCTAGCACCATAATTTAAAATCATCAGTTCTTCAGCACTCAGCCCCTTTATGGTCCAACTCTCACATCCGTACATGACTATTGGAAAAACCATAGCTTTGACTTTACGGACTTTTTTCAGCATTTCAGTTCAGTTCAGTTCAGTTCAGTCGCTCAGTCGTGTCCGACTCTTTGCGACCCCATGAATCACAGCACGCCAGGCCTCCCTGTCCATCACCATCTCCTGGAGTTCACTCAGACTCACGTCCATCATGTCCGTGATGCCATCCAGCCATCTCATCCTGGGTCATCCCCTTCTCCTCCTGCCCCCAATCCCTCCCAGCATCAGAGTCTTTTCCAATGAATCAACTCTTCGCATCAGGTGTCCAAAGTACTGGAGTTTCAGCTTCAGCATCATTCCTTCCAAAGAAATCCCAAGGTTGATCTCCTCCAGAAAACCTCAGAGCTATTCTGGTTGAGGGGGTTTTGTTTGGGTGTGGTGGTGGCTGTCTTTTCGTTTTGAGATAATGGAGAGAATGTCTAGAGAACTCTTGATGCATACTGAGATCTCTTGCTTTAGGAACTGATGACCCTCAATGATGTGCCTGGGGACTTCAGGGACAAGTGGACACTGGACACTGTTTAGAGAGTCCTCTTCAGGGATACCGCGAAGCACAGATACAAGAATGGGCTCTCAAAGGGTAAGGATGCAATTTTCCTTCATCTTAGCTTTATTAATATAATTTTAAAATTTTTTGGTTGTGCTGAGTAGCTTCTGGGGTTTTAGTTCCCTGACCAGCGACTGAACCCATGCCCGCACGCAATGGATCTTGGAGTCCTAACCGCAGGACCACCAGCTGCTGCTGCTAAGTCACTTCAGTCGTGTCCGACTCTGTGGGACCCCAGAGATGGCAGCCCACCAGGTCCCCCGTCCCTGGGATTCTCCAGGCAAGAACACCAGAGTGGGTCGCCATTTTCTTCTCCAGTGCAAGACAGTGAAAAGTGAAAGTGAAGTCGCTCAGTCGTGTCCGACTCTTAGCGACCCTATGGATTGCAGCCCACCAGGCTCCTCCGTCCATGGGATTTGCCAGGCAAGAGTACTGGAGTTGCTATTGCCTTCTCCCAGGACCACCAGGGAAGTCCTTTTATCTTAGACACTTTGAGAGGGCCCAGATCTGAGTTGTCTCTGGGGATGTTGGTCTCTTAGAGCTCCAGCTCTGAGAGTAATCACCTCCCTGGCAGAAAAAGAACGACTTCTATTTTTATGGCACTTAGTGGTTTTCAGATTTCTTTGATATTTTTCTGTCTGATGGATATTTTACCATAGCCCTTTGATACATGTATTTTCATTCCCCTTTTCCAGCTGAGGACCCTGAGACTTAAAGTTAAGTGGCAAAAGTGAGCCCAACCCAGGTCTTTGTGGAAAAGGGAAGGTACTCTCCCCAGAGTTTTTTTCCCATCACCTAAACAAACAAACTGACCCCTCCAGTGCTCTTTCTAAAATACCATGGCAACTCTGCCTTTTTTTTTTTTTTGGCTGTACCATGAGGCACACAGGATCTTAAATCCCTGATCAGGAATTGAACTCATGTCCCTTTTGGTGGAAGCATGGATTCTTAACCACTGGATCACCTTCTTTCTGGGGTGTCTGTCCTTCTTTCTGCTTTATTTCATATCTATTACACAAGTACTATATATTCACTAAAGGACAAGATAAGCAAAATGAAAACAAAGGTCATCTATGAAGAGTTATGATCCTTCCAGCCATTTTCCTAAGCATATATACAATTAAAAAAAAAAGAAAAATAATTGGGATCATACTGAATATTCAGTGGTATATCTTACTTTCTTACACAATGTACTGTGAATATATTTGACAATAATAAATATCTGTACATTACTTAAAGTAACTACTTAGTATTTTATTATATGGAATACAGTAATTACATTAAATTGAACCATACATGTGACCATTTTTGGACTACTTTTAACCTATAAATCGGCAATTTCAGATGGCTCTGCTGCTGCTGCTGCCAGGTCACTTCAGTCGTGTCTGACTCTGTGCGACCCCATAGACGGCAGCCCACCAGGCTCCCCTGCCCCTGGGATTCTCCAGGCAAGAACATTGGAGTGGGTTGCCATTTCCTTCTCCAATGCATGAAAGTGAAAAGTTAAAGTGAAGTTGCTCAGTCGTGTCCGACTCTTCGTGACTCCATCATGGACTGCAGCCCACCAGGCTCCTCCATCCATGGGATTTTCCAAGCGAAAGTACTGGAGTGGGTTGCCATTGCCTTCTCAAATGAAATTATTTCTTTGTTGGGAGCTGTTTGGGTCATTTTAAATTTTCACCAGTATTGTGATGATGCTGTGTTAACTAATGGTCTTTTAAAAGTCTTATTTATTGAAATAATTAGTTAACAGTTAGCTAATATATATATTTTTTGCACCATGTCCTTTTTTGTTTGTTTACTTTTGTTCACTTCTTTAGACTCTCTAGAAATTTCTGGGTTTGAGAATAGATACATTTCTAAGATATTTGGTATTTTTGCCAAGGGTCTTCCAAAAAGACTGAATCAATTTATTTATTCCTGTTAGCATTATATGAAGTATCTATTTCTTCATATCTTATCTATCATGGGGGTAGGTAAAATAATAGTGATAGCTAACATTTATTGAGGACTTAATCATTTAATCCTCATGACAACTCTGTAAGGTAGGTCTTTTTAATTAAATTTATTTATTTATTTTTGGCTGTGCTGGGTCTTTGTTGCTGCACAGACTATTTTCTAGTTGCAGTGCAAGGGCTTCTCATTGCAGTGGCTTCTCTTGTTGCAGAGCACAAACTCTTGGGGGCTCGGGCTTCAGTAATTATGGCACACGGACTCTAGAGTACTCCCGGGCCCTAGAGTACACGCTCAGTAGTTGTGGGCTTAGTTGCCCCTCGGCATGTGAGATCTTCCTCCAAACCAGGAATTGAACCTGTGTTCCCTGTATTAGTGACTTTAGGGACATAGTAGTTCCATGGCATGTGGGATCCTCCCAGACCGGGGGTTCAAACCCATGTCTCCTGCATTGGCAATCGGATTCTTTACCACTGAGGCACCAGGGAGGCCCTAAGGTGGGTTTTATCATTATCCCTAATTTATAGATGAAGACACAGAGACACAGGGAGTTTAAGTAACTTTCCTAAGGTCACACATCTAGTCAGAGACATAGTTAGGATTCAAATTCAGACAATAAGACTCTTGAGTTTATACCTCTTTACCTATATACTGTATTCCCTGTGTGCCATTGTTTTGATTTGAATTTCTTTGGCTAATGATGAGTTAAAAGTTTTTCACATATTTATAGGCTGCTTTATTTTCTTTTGTGAATTGCCCATTCATGTCCTTTGTCCCTTTTTTTCCCTCTACAAGTGTTTGTCTTTTTCTCATGATTATATTGACTTCTGCCCTTCTGGGAAAATTTAAAAACCAAACATTATAGTTAACTTCCTTGATTCTTTCTAAGGGTGAGGTCATGGTGGCTTTGTTTTGATAAAGTTATCTCTCCACAGGAGTTTAGCCTTGTGCCTTGAGGGATGAGTTATTGTGCTTATTCTAGAGTTTCTATCACCCAAGTCTGATTTTTTTTTTTTTTAATGGGAAGCAAAGAGCTTTTTTTCCTCAGCCTCTTGGGGAGATGACCCTGTTTTATCACGACATCATGGCTGCCCTTTTCACTTTTATTTATTTATCTTTGGCTGCACTGGGTCTCTGTTGCTGCACACAGGCTTCCTCTAGTTCAGTGCAGTTTCCTCATTACAGTGGCTTCTCGCTGCAGAGCACAGTCTCTAGAGCCAGGGCTTGGTAGTTCTGGTGCACTGGCTTAGTTGTCCCGCAGCATGTGGAATGTTCCCCAAACAGACCAGGGATCTAATCTGTGTCCCCTGCATTGGCGGGTAGATTTGTAACCACTGGACCACCGAAAATACATTAGAATTTCCTGGGGGTGGTCTCCTGTACCTGAGGAAGAAGAGGGGTTTGCATTTCTCAAGCCTTATGTGATGGTTCAAATTAACATCCTGTGTTCACCTTCCTTATAGGATTTCAAAACCAAGTGTAACCTCCCAGCTGGAGCAGAAAGAAGAGGCATGGGTCCTACCACTGCAAAATTTTGAGGCAAGGAAGATCCTGAGGGAAAGTCACACAGGTGAGATGTGTTACCTGGTGGGTGGAATTCTAACATTTCAGCCCTTGTTTAGTTAAGGAATTTGGAATGCTGCCCTAGACTTTTAAAAAATTTAAATTTATCTTTGGCTGTGCTGGGTCTTCATTGCTTCATGCGGGCTTTCTCTAGTTGTGGCGAGCAGGGGTTACTCCCTACTTGGGGTGCATGGGCTTCTCATTGCAGTGGCTCCTCTTGTTACAATGTACAGGCTTTAGAGCTCCTGGGCTCAGTAGTTGTGGTTCACAGGCTTCATTGTCCTGCAGAATGTGGGATCTTCCCTGACCAGGGATTGAACCTGCATCCCCTGTATTGGCAGGCGGGTTCTTCACCACTGAGCCAGCAGGGAAACCCTGCCCGAGACTTTGTTCTTGCTATTAGAAGTTTAACTTTGACTTCCTGGACCATCAGTCATTGACCAAATAAAGTCTTCATTTAAATTAAACGTTTCACTTTTGTCTAGACTTTAATGTCATTGAAAAAAGTTGCCCAGTTCTGACAATGTGTGCTTTACTCTTGATATCAAGGTCACCTCAAGGTTCACTGGACCCTCTTAAAATAAAAAGGGCTTGGGAATTCCTTCTGTCATGAATGGGAAGCTCAGTGATCTTCAGTAACCTCTTCAGGAATCAAAATGAGAGTAGTCAGACTAAATGTGGTCTGTTGCAAAAATACTCATTTTAATCTTCTTGATGCTTTCTGCTGATCTTTCCTGATTGATGTTTAGCTGCTAAGTCGTGTCTGACTCTTTCGTGACCTCATGGACTGTAGCCTGCCAGGCTCCTCTGTCCACGGAATTCTCTAGGCAAGAAAACTGGAGTGGGTTGCCATATCCTCCTCTAGGGGATCTTCCCGACCCAGGGATTGATCCTGAATCTCCTGAATTGACAGGCGGATTCTTTACCACTGAGGCACCAGGGATATACTCTTCAGGAATCAGAATGAGAGTAGTCAGATTAAATGTGGTCTGTAGCAAAAATACTAATTTTACTCTTTCTTGCTGCTTTCTGATGATCTTTCCTGATAAATAATAACTTCATCCTGTGTTACTTCTGTTAACTTTTCAGAATTTAAGCATCAGGTGGTACAACTCGATCAGGACGTTTCTGAAACGGCAGAACCATGTGGAACATCTTCAGAAGGGGCCAATAAAGACATTTCTCCTCCTCCTAGTTGGGGAGGGAACTGGGAGATGGGTCTTGAGTTAGCAGGGCAGCATGGAACCCTCCTGGGAGAGGGCCAGCAGGGGCCCTTTTCACAGGAGAAGGAATTAAACAAGCTCCTGGAAGGATATATAGGAAAGAAGCTGGTGTGTGCGGAATGTGGGAAAAGCTTTAACCAGAGCTCTTATCTCATAAGGCACCGAAGAACCCATACTGGCGAGAGGCCCTATAAGTGCATGGAGTGCGGGAAAGGCTTCAAACAGAGTTCAGACCTCGCCACCCACCGCAGAACACACACAGGAGAGAAACCCTACCAGTGCCACAGGTGTGAGAAAAAATTCAGCGACAGCTCGACCCTCATCAAACATCAGAGAACCCACACGGGCGAGAGACCCCACCAGTGCCCCGAGTGTGGGAAGACTTTTGCACGGAAACCGCACCTCACAGTGCACCAAAGAACCCACACCGGGGAGAAGCCCTACATGTGCCTCCAGTGTCACAAGAGCTTCAGTCGCAGCTCCAACCTCATCACCCACCAGAGGACCCACACGGGAGTGAAGCCCTACGGGTGTCGCGACTGCGGGGAGCGTTTCGGCCAGAGCTCGGATCTGATTAAGCACCAGCGAACCCACACGGGAGAGCGGCCCTTCAAGTGCCCCGAGTGCGGGAAGGGCTTCCGAGATAGCTCTCATTTTGTGGCCCACATGAGCACTCACTCGGGAGAAAGGCCCTTTAGCTGTCCTTACTGCCACAAGAGTTTCAGTCAGAGCTCGCACCTGGTCACGCACCAGAGGACACACACGGGCGAGAGGCCTTATAAGTGCGACGGCTGTGGGAAGGGCTTTGCCGACAGCTCTGCCCTGGTCAAGCACCAGCGGATCCACACGGGAGAAAGACCCTATAAATGTGGCGAGTGCGGCAGGAGCTTCAACCAGAGCTCCCACTTCATCACCCACCAGCGGATCCACTTGGGAGACAGACCCTATCGCTGCCCCGAGTGTGGCAAAACCTTCAGTCAGCGTTCCCATTTCCTCACGCACCAGAGAACGCACACAGGAGAGAAACCCTTTCACTGCAGTGAATGCGACAAGAGCTTCCGGCAGAAAGCACACCTTTTGTGCCATCAGAACACTCACCTGATGTAGGAAAGTCTTTCATGCTTCTTTTTCTCCCTTCCAGATTTCCATCGCTCTTATCTTTGTTTCTGTTTTTTCTTGGCTGTGTTGCCAGGCGTGTGGAACCTTAATTCCCTCTGTGCATGCTCAGTCGCTCAGTCATGTCCAACTCTTTGCAACTCCATGGACTGTAGCCCGCCAGCTCCTCTGTCCATGGGATTTTCCAGGCAAGAATACTGAAATGGACTGCCATTTCCTTCTCCAGAGGATCTTCCCGACCCAGGGATGGAGACCAGGGGTCAAACCTTACATTAGAAGTTCGGAGTTTCAACCACTGGACCTTCAGGGAAGTCCCACCTCTATTATCTCAAAGTGCTCCAAAATAGAGAAAAGCTGAGCATTGGTAGCTCATGTGAGGCCCTAATCTGTTCTCTTTTTCTGTTTTTTTCATGGCAAGGATAAACCTAGAGGGTCCAAACAGTGTTCTAAACACAAAAGGCATTCCTTCAGTGTTTTTGACTGACTCATAGAGAAATGTGTGTTTCGTGGTTGATGCCTGGTTACTAAAAGAGAAGTGAGATAAATGTAGTCATTTTGTCATTGCGTGTGTGCTAAGTCCCTTTGGTCCTGTCCAACTCTTTTCGATCCCATGGGACCGTAGGCCACCAGGCTCCTCTGTCCATGGGATTCTCCAGGCAAGAATACTGGAGTGGGTTGCCACTTCCTCCTCCAGGGGATCTTTCTAACCCAGGGATCCATCCCAGGTTGCTTGCATTGCCGGCAGATTCTTTACCACTGAGCCACCAGGGAAGCCCTAAATGACTCACTATGGGTCACGTAATTAACTCACAGAAAAGCCAGAATCTGTCTGCAGGTCTCTTTGACAACATGGAACAGACCAGCTCTGGGATTTGTTAGAGCATCTCCGAGGCACCACAGGAACCATATTATGTCCATTAAACCACTCTGAAATTGGAGATGATTCAGGGAGGTAGGCTAAGTTCCCAACAGCTTTACAGGGTCCCGTGCTGGGCTCCTTGATCCTCATGGCATATGTAAGTGGGTAAGGAGGGAGTTGGGTGTTGAACACTTTGGAGAGAAAGGTGGGAGACTGAAGGTTTTTCTGCCAAGCTTTCCTATGTCAATACAGACTAATACACTAGCCTTGGAACACTAGTCCTCTTCCATTATATGGAGTGCCATCTGAGTGCTGTAACAGGGGATAGAACTCAGCTGACAACCTATACGCTTTATTTAATAGATAATTGATCAGAGGGACTTCCCTGGTGGTCCAGTGGCTGAGACTCTGTGCTTCCAGGGGCCCAGGTTTTGTCCTTGGTCAGGGAACTAGATCCCACCTGCAGAAACTAAGCATTCAGATGCCACAACTAAAGATTCTGCATGCCTCCATGAAGAGCTGGTGCAGCCAAATAAATAAAAAGTATTAAAAAATTTCTGTCCTTTATTGTGCCCATCTTGCATGAAATGTTCCCTTGGTATCTCCAATTTTCTTGAAGAGATCTCTAGTCTTTCCCATTCTTTTGTTTTCCTCTATTTCTTTGCATTGATCACGGAGGAAGGCTTTCTTATCTCTCCTTGCTGTTCTTTGGAACTCTGCAAAAAACCAGTCAATCCTCAGGGAAATCAGTCTGGAATATTCTTTGGAAGGACTGATGCTGAAGCTAAAACTCCAATTTGGCCACCTGATGCGAAGAACTGACTCATTGGAAAAGACCCCGATGCTGGGAAAGATTGAAGGCAGGAGAAGGGGACAACAGAGGATAAGAAAGTTGGATGGCATCACCGACTCAATGGACATGAGTTTGAGCAAACTCTGGGAGTTGGTGGTGGATAGGGAAGCCTGGTGTGCTGCAGTTCATGGGATTGCAAAGAATCAGACATGACTAAGTGACTAAACTGAACTGGAAGTATTAAAAAATAGATAATTGAGTGGGGAAAAAAATCTGGTTAATTCAGTGCTGTAGGTTCCTAAAATGTGATCCTTGACCAGCAGCATTATCATCATCTGGGAACTTGTTAGAAATGCAAGTCCCCATCCCAGACTTACTGAATTGGAAGCTAGAGGTGGGACCTAATAATATGTGTTTTATTTTTAAAAAATTTTTCAAAGATTTTTTTTAATGTGGACCATTTTTTAAAAAGTCTTTATTGGATTTGTTACAATGTTGCTTCTTCTTCTTTTTTTTAATCTGGTTTTCTTGTCCCAAGGCCAGTGGGATCTTTGCTCCCTGACCACGGATCCAACCTGTGTTTCCTGCATTGGAAGGCAAAGTCTTAACCACTGGACTACAAAGACAGTCCTACAATATGTGTTTTAATAAGCCCTCCAGGTGATTATTATGCAAGCCCAAGTTTGAGAACCACAGCTTTAAAATATGGCTCTTCTACTAAAGGCAGCCACAGTACTATTATTGTTCCTACAAATTTTTTTTTTTCCCTACAAAAATTTAACAGGATTTTGTAATACTCCAGATACTAACTCAAATACTGCAGTCAGTGTTCACATTTCCCTAATTATCTTATGTTTTTCTATTTTTAATTTATATGCCTTTTGGTCGTGCTGCATGGTTTTCAGGATCTTAGTTCCCTGACCAGGGATTGAACCCGGGCAGAGTCCTAACCCCTGGACTGACAGGGAAGTCCCTGTTTTTATTTTTCAGTTTGTTTGAATCAAAATCCAGATAAGATCTTTGCCTTCAGTTGGTTGATATGTTCCTTACATAAGCCCTCCCTCTTCTCTCTCTCCTTTCCTTGTATTTCATTTGTTGGGGAAAAACAAACTTGTCCTTTAAGTGTCTACAGTTGTATATTTTGCTAATTCCAACCTATGGGATCCTTTAATATGCTCCTCATCCTCTGCTCTCCTAATGTTGGTAGCTGGATCTGTAAACATGATCAGATTCAGATTTAGGGAAGGGGAGGGCAAGAATGGGCTTCCCCAGTAGCTCAGTGGTAACAATCTGCCTGCCAATGCAGAAGATTCGCGATCAATCCCAGGTTGTTAAGATGCCCTGGAGAAGGAAATGGCAACTCTCTCCAGTATTGTTGCCTGGGAAATAAAAAGATCCTGATGCTGGGAAAGATTGAAGGCAAAACGAGAAGGGGGAGGCAGAGGATGAGATGGTTGGATATCATCACCAACTCAATGGACATGAACTTGAGCAAATATCGGGAGATAACGGAGAACAGAGGAATCTGGTGGGCTCTTGTCGATGGGGTTGCAAAGAGTAGAACATGACTAAGTGAATAAACAACAAAATATGGGCAATAATACTGCATAGTGATCTTATGCACTTCTGTCAGGAGGCAACTGGTACCTCGTTTAGTCTCTCTTATCAAGTTGGCAACCATTGATAAGCTGTTATTTCACTTGGGTTTGCCAAATGCTTTTATATCTGTCATCCTTCTTCATCTATTAGCTGAAATACTTCTGTAAAGAGAACTCCCCCCCAACTATTTTGTTTCCCTGAGGTACAGCTTGTTTAGGAGCAAGAGTTGCTTGATTAGAACCCCTTTAATTTCTTCTTAATATCATTATATAAATGTTGGCCTCCATGCCTTATACTTTAAATGCCTTTCAGTGAGAGACTCTGCTCTGACAGGACATTTATAAATGCATGAATCTCAGAATAAATTTTTTCTCATGGCCTCTGATGTTTTTCTCCTGCTACCCCTCCAGTTTGACTAGGTTCTCCAGAAAGCCATGTGCTAAAGAGCTCAGCAAACACCTGAGTGATTCCTTAGGGATGGACTTGCTAAGTTGCCAATTAATACTGGGTTGGCCAAAGAGTTCGTTCAGGTTTTTCTGTAAGATGGTACAGTAAAGCCTGAAGGGAAATTTTGGACAACTCAGCATTTCTTGACCCAGGCCTGAAAACAGGAGAGGAAATTACATTCCCATTAGCTGGGAATGGTTTTATAGCCCTTTCATGGTACTATAAGAGCACATCATCTTCGTTTATCTTATCTATCCAAGCATTGTTCTAAGTCAGATACAATAAGTATGTTAAATAACCAGGGAAGTCCCATATCCTATTTTATTTTCATCAAAGTCCTTATACCTGCCTGATCTTTTCCTGTTTACTCGTTTTGGTAAACATCATGGTAGGAGGGAGCCATTTCTCCTACGTGCCATTCTTTCCCTCGCACCTAAAACAGTGCCTGGCATAGTACTAGGTGCTCAGTAAACATTCACTGGATGAATTCAGGGAGGCATGCTCATAGGGTAGGAACTCATGCTGGAAAAGTAGCAGTGTGAGATGAAGAGGGACAGGTGAGTAAGAGTTACACCAGGGAGGCTCTTAGTTGCCAAACTGGGTGTGGATATTATTCTCTGGGGGAAAGGAGTGTCTGTCCTTGATGGTTTTCCAATAGAGGAGAGGCATGGTCAGTGTTTGAGGAAGTTTGATTGGGCAGCCGTGTGTAAATCGCATTCCAGAGGGAAAAATGAAAGGCATTGCTTCAATGCATGACATCAAGGGCTTAGTGTCTGGCCCATAGTAGCCCTCCAATAAATGACTGTTAATCACCAAGCACCATGGCAGGCATTGGGAGAAATAGAACAAAAAGGTAAGACCATTAAACCTTCTTTCTACCTCAAAAGAATTCTTCCTAAACCCTACTATCACATTCCTTTCCTCCCCAACCTTTTTAAAAAAATTTGTTTTCTATGCCTGTGAAGACTCACTATATTTTAAAAAAATATTTTATTTATTTGGCTGTGTTGAAACCAAATAAATAGTTGCAGCACAAGGAATCTTCACTGGGTCATGGGAATCTTTCGATTTGGCGCACAGATTCTCTCTAGTTGTGGTGCAGGGGCTCAGTAGCTCATCAGCATGTGGGATCTTAGTTCCCCAACCAGGGATCACACCTGTGTTACCTGCCTTGCAAGGTGGATTCTTAACCACTGGACCACTCTCCTTTTTGTCAAACTTCCATTAATATGTATCATATTCTCAGGGCTATCATGTCCAGCCTCTTTTAATTGAGCTTCTCACCTCCACGATACCTTTGGCTTAGATTTCTCTTTCCCCCTCTTTCCTGTATTT
Source organism: Redunca redunca (assembly GCA_006410935.1). Classification (NCBI taxonomy): domain Eukaryota; kingdom Metazoa; phylum Chordata; class Mammalia; order Artiodactyla; family Bovidae; genus Redunca; species Redunca redunca. The sequence goes on from SJYQ01095782.1 coordinate 37,250, forward strand.
TGCTGGTGCTGAGTCACAGAACTTGTCTCCACACTGCCCCCCACCTTTTAAATTGTAATACCACCATGTGCTTTTTGTAAAATTCTCCAAACAGTACAGAAGCACCCACCCACAGTAAAATCAATAAATAAATAAGAAAAGAAAATGCCTCGACTTTTCCTCATTCCTTCCCACAACCTCACTCCCCAGAATTCACCCCTGTAATCATCTGGCATCCCAAATCTTGTTCCTAGCTCCTGTTTTCCATCCCCACTCCAACCTCTAAAGAGATGGTTTTTCATTTGTTCTCAATTATTTTTCCCTTCAGTTCAACTAAAAAGAAAAAAAAAATTTATTGAGTACTATACAGCAAGTATCAAAAACCTCAGATATGCAGATGATACCACCCTTATGGCAGAAAGTGAAGAAGAACTAAAGAGCCTCTTGATGAAAGTAAAAGAGGAGAGTGAAAAAGTTGGCTTAAAGCTTGACATTCAGAAAACTAAGATCATGGCATCCAGTCCCATCACTTCATGGCAAATAGATAGGGAAACAATGGAAACAGTGGCAGACTTTATTTTTGGGGTGTCCAAAATCACTGCAGATGGTGACTGCAGCCATGAAATTAAAAGACACTTACTCCTTGGAAGGAAAGTTATGACCAACCTAGACAGCATATTAAAAAGCAGAGATGTTACTTTGCCAGCAAAGGTCTGTCTAGTCAAGAATATGGTTTTACCAGTAGTCATGTATGGATGTGAGAGCTGGCCTATAAAGAAAGCTGAGTGCCAAAAAATTGATGCTTTTGAACTGTGGTGTTGGGGAAGACTCTTGAGAGTCTCTTAGAATGCAAGGAGATCCAACCAGTTCATCCTAAAGGAGATCAGTCCTGAGTGTTCATTGGAAGAACTGATGTTGAAGCTGAAACTCCAATACTTTGGCCACCTGATGAGAAGAGCTGACTCATTTGAAAAGACCCTGATGCTGGGAAAGATTGAAGGCAGGAAGAGAAGGGACGACAGAGGATGAGATGGTTGGATGGCATCACCGACTCAATGGACATGAGTTTGAGTAGACTCTGGGAGTTAGCAATGGACAGGGAGGCCTGGCGTGCTGCAATCCATGACTGACTGAGCAACTGAACTGAACTGATACACCAAGTCCTACACCAGATACTAGAGGTATAAAGATAAAACAGTGAAAGAATTCCACATTTAAAAAGCTGTTACATTTGGGCAAGTTACTCTCTCTGATCCTTATTTCTTTACCTGTAAAATGGAGATAAGCCTTCTTTATGGGGTCGATGAGGATTAATGAGATGATACATAGAAAATTCTATGCACAGTACCTGGTATGTCGTGTATGGTCTATAAACCTTGATAACAACAATGATAATGATCTCATCTTTGCCTTGGAAGAGTTTATAGTTTAATGAGGAAATTCAAAGAAGAATTATGCAGGTGAAGAGGGGCTTCCCTGGTCGGTCCAGTGATAAAGAATTCACCTTCCAATGCAGGGGATGCAGGTTCAATCCTTGGTCAGGGAACTAAGATTCCACATGCCACAGGGCAACCAAGCCTGCAACCGAAGCTACAGAGTCTGCATGTGAGGACCCAGCACAGCCAAAAAAAAAAAGAAGAAAAATATTGTTGGAAAGTGGGAGACAAGCAGTTTAAATGAAATTAAAAGGTAGAGGTAGAGAACTGGGAGACTAAAAAGTAATAGCTTGGCCTCAGCCTCTAAGAGTATTTCTCAAAGCATGAGTCAAAAACCACCTGCATTCCTCCTCCTGAGGTGCTTGTTTAGAACTCAGATTTAGTGGCCCCACCTCCAGCAAATATGGTAAATTCACACAGTGGAATTCTTGAATACATCAGGACAAATGAATAAACTACAGTTGTATATATTAACACAGATAGGCCTCAATAAGCCAATATTGAGAGTGAAAAATAAGATGCAGAAAATACATATAGTAAGGGTCAAAAGACAACACAGATTAAAACAGACAAAACCAAATACTATATTGCTTAAGCAATAAGCACAAATTGTCATGAAAAGCGAAGGATTTATTAATACAAAATTCTAAGTAGAGGTTAATTGGAATGGGGAGGAGGGAGGCTCAGTTTCTTTTCTATTTCTTAAGCTGGATGCTAAGCACAAATATTCTTTTAATCATAGAATTATAATTCTTTAACTTCCTAGTGGTCCAATGGTTAAAACTTCACCTTCCAAAGCAGGTGGTTGGGTTCTATCTCTGGTCAGAGTGCTAAGATCCCACATGCCTAGTGGCTGAAAAACCAAAACATAAAACAAAAGGAATATTGTAACAATTTCAATAAAGACTTAAAAAAATGGTCCACATTAAAAAAAACTTAATTAATATGCATTGTTTATATACTCTTGACTTTTAATTTATATTTCACAAGAGAATAAAAAGCAAATAGGAAAACAATACTCTTCCACAAATGAATCTTTTCCACTTAAACCTCACAGAGATGAGTTACACTAAGAAGAGAAAAAAAAAGACAGTTCAGAATGCCTTGAGTCCGAACAGACACCAACCAAGTCAATCTCCTCCATTTATTCTAAATCACACACTCACACTTTGTCACTTTTCCTTCAGCTAAAAAACAAACCCTCCCTATATGTACGTCAATTAATGCAAACAAACATTCAGAAGATTACAGGCTCACCCTCCTATAAAGAGCCAAACTCAGACCCTCTGTTTGAATGGAGGATGACCTGCTGTATTAATAATGCTCTTGAGAACATCCTTATTTTTTCCTCTCAGAAAAAAAATATTTCCACATTTTGGATTATTTCCACAGGGTGTGAACACTTTTACAGCTCTTGTTGCTAGCTGCCAAATCGTTTTCTGAGTGAATTGTACCAGTTTACAATGCTACCAGTCATAAATGACTGCTAGTTTCACCACACCCTCATCCTCGAAAAACACTGTTGCTAATATAATAGACATGATCCTTACATATTGTTTTAATTTGCATTTCTTTATCAGTGAAATTAAACATTTTCTCCAATGTCAGTTTCTTTATTTCTTCTGTTGTTCTTTTGTATTTAGGATATAGGATCAGAATCAAAGAACTCCACTATTTGACTTTCAGGAAGTTACTTTTTTCCTGATCCCTTCCTCTCCCTGCTTTATTATTTTTCAAATGTTCATTTTAGAAGTATCATAAAATAGAATTCAGCAAACAAGAAAGGTAAAATCACCTATTACTCCACCTACCAGGGATAACCACTACTGTTAATTGTACATCCTTTTAAACTTCTTCTCTAACGACCTAAACTTTCTGAGCATTTCCCCCCACTAATAAAATGGGAATACTTGTCTCTGAAGTTGATAATTAAATGAGCTGGTGTAGGTGAAAGTGATTTATAAGGTACAGGATGTTTTATAATTGCAAGTTGCTGTGCTTATGATATAAAACACCCTTTACTGTGCCAAACAGAACGGTGGCACTTTGTTCCCTGGATGTAGCCTGCCAGAACATTCTTCTCTCTAGAATGACTTTCTGCTCAATTCTTCTGAATAAACAAGCATCCACTTAAAAAAATAATAATTTTATTTATTTATTTTTGGCTGCTCTGGGTCTTTGTTGCTGCGCTCACGCTCTCTCTAGTTGCAGTGTGAAGGCTTCTCTGTGTGGTGGGTTTTCTTGTTGCGAAGCACAGGCTCTAGGGCTGGCGGGCTTCAGGAGTTGCTGCACGTGGGCTCAGTAGCTGGGGCTCCCGGGCTCTAGAGCACAGGCTCAATAGTTGTGGCCCACAGGCTTAGTTGCTCCATGGCATGTGGGATCCTCCCACGCCAGGGATTGAACATGTGTGTCCCATACTGGAAGGTAGATTCTTTACCACTGAGCCACGAGGGAAGCCCCACTTTTTTTTTTTTTTAAAATTCAGTATGTAAGATATACAAAAGGGGAAATTCCCTGGTGGTCCAGTGGTTAGGACTCAGCCCTTTCATTCCATGGACTGGGGTTCCATCCCTGGTCATGGAACCACATGGTTCCATGCCCGTGTGGTGGCATAGCAAAAAAAAAAAAAAAAAGTATAAAAGTTACAAAGAGGAGAGGAAAGAACAACTGTGTACCTGCCATTCAGCTTAAGAAATTTAAAAAAATAAATAAATAAAAGGAAAGAAGATTTTACCAATACACTTAAATATTCCTGTGACTTCCTCCCCAGTTACAGCCTTTCTCCAACCCATATTCTATGCTCCTGGATTTGGTATTTCTCACTCCTGTGCCTTTGTATTTATTGATGCCCTCTGTCTCTCTAGATATATTGATAAGGAGATACTGATATACATCCCTAAGCAGTGTATACTACTGGTTTGTATAAACTTGTTAATGTTGTATATAAATGAGTAGCAAGGTTAAGAATTCTGTACTCCGCCTCCCCCAATATTATGTTTATGAGGTTTTCCATGTTGAACTTAATTAATTTCCTTACTTTAACATTCAGTATATAATCATACCACAGTTCACCTGTTTTCCTGACGATAGCTATTAGGTCATTTATGGTTTTTGCTGTCACAGGTATTTCTGCCTATTTTGGGTACATCTTCTTGTGTATTTTGCAATATGTAGGAGTTTCTCTGGGTGTACACACCAGGAAGTGAAATCCTGAGGTCACAGGGTGAGCGCATCTTTACCTGGATGTTGCCAAATTATTCTCCAAAGTGACTGTACTAATTTCCATCACCACCACCAGTGTGTAAATATTACTTTACTATATTTTCTTGTTGGCCCTGAGTTTTAGAGACTTGAATTTTTCAAGTCTGATAGGTGTGAAATAACATCTCATTGTGGTTTTAATATGCACTTTCCTGATTAGTCTTGAAGTTGAACAACTTCTATGAGTTTATTAGCTGTTGGTGAATTCTGTGTTCATAAAGTAACTATTCTTTAAATTTCCTTTAAAACACTCCCTCTCCAGGAAATATTCCCACATCTCCTCCATCAAGCAGGTGGAATCTCCATAACCCTTTCTATTGTATGTCTTGGGTTTCACTTACTTTTTTATTTTACCTTGTACTCTGTTTTGTGTACCTGTCTAAAGGGCAGAGCCTATGTTTAACTCAATTTTATGACCTCATTAGTACCTAATACAACATTTCAGAAATCTTTGTTGAATCAAATCATTCCTTCCCTGCTTATAAAATCTTAGTTGCCTATTGTCTACAGGAGAGAGTTGAATCTCCTTAGTGGAGCATGTAAGACCCTTACATGGGCTCTGAAAGCAACTTTCCTTCCTGACTCTCTTCTTGGGATGACCATGCCTTCTCCCCCAGATTCTGGATTCTTCATACACAGTGAGGTCCCAGTACTCAAATGTCTGGCTTCTCTCCTTGCAGTCAGGATGCCACGTTGATCCCATCTGTTTTAGCTCCACATCAGATTACTTAACAGAAAAATTTAAGGATCCTAAAGTTAGCAGCTTGCTTTTACTGATGAGCAGGAGTTTTGCCCTGAATCTGTCATTTGTGTACTATGTGTATATACATTTCTTTATCCAGGTGATTTAGGCTCAACTGAAGAAAACTCAAAGCACTTAACTTTATCACCTTAGCCTAGAGTCTAAGCCTGGACACAGCCTGCCCTACCTCTTCAGAGTCAGAGGCATATCACAAACAGAATATGTGAATACATGCCTAATCCACATCGTATCTCCCCAGCTGATTCAATTTAATTCAGCAAATACTTCTTATACCCCTATGACAGCCAGGCCCAGTCCAAGGTGCTAGGGATATAGATATAGACACAACAGTTCTCTCGAGGAGCACATTAGGTAGTTGAAGGAGACCAACATACAGACACACATTTTCAATATAAAGAAGAATATGGGACCCACAGAAGGGCTGTCTATTTTTAAAAAAATTTTATTTATTATTTGACTGCACTGGATCTTAAGTTGTCCACATGGTATCTCTTTTTTTGACTGTGCTGGGTCTTCACTGCTGCATGTGGATTTTCTCTAGTGTGGCAAATGGGGGCTACTCAGGTGGAGTGTCTGGGCTTCTCACTGCGGTGGCTTCTCCTGTTGTGGAGCACGGGCTCTAGAGTGCACGGTCTCAGGAGTTGTGGTGCATGGGCTTAGTTGCCCCGCAGCATGTGGAATTTTCCTGGAGCAGGGATTAAACCTGTGTCCCCTGCATTGGTGGGGGATTCTTTACCACTGAGCCACCAGGGAAGTCTGCAAGGGTTATGTTGAGAGTCAAGGAAGACTCCTTAGAGGAAGTGTCACTTAGAGCAATTGATATATGAATAAGTAGATGACTACAAGGCATGGTCTTGAAGTTAAACTCTTTAAGCTTCCTGTATGAATTCTGCTGAGCTTCCCTAGTGACTCAGTGGTAAAGTCTTAACCACTGGACTGCTGGGGAAATCCCTCCTCATCCTTAAATTGGAGAATTCTTCTATAGTTGACCCTTAAAAAACTCATGGGGCTTACCTGGTGGCTCAGCTGGTAAAAAAAACTCACCTGTCAATGCAGGAGACATAAGAGATGT
>SJYQ01095788.1:0-25799 GCA_006410935.1 Redunca redunca
CATGTAAAATTTACCAAAGTTCTTCTCTTGCTTCCCATCTCCACTCCTATTATTGCTGTGTGCAAGAGAAAATGTGAAACAGCCTATATTTTAGTCTCGTCGCTAAGCATGATTTGGGGCCAGTCTTTTAACCCCACAGCTTAGTTTTCTCATTTGTAAAAATGAAAGCATGGGGCTAAATGATCTCTAACGGCATGTCAGCTCTGTGCTTCTACAGAAAAAAATAGCATTTGTTCTGCATTCCGGACACACTTTACATTTCTTTCTTGACAAAGGTCCTTTAGCCTCTTTTGTTCATAATTTAGAAGTAAGTGGACTCTTCAAAGGAAATGGCAATAATGAAACTAGATTACCATGTCATTTTGTGGCAAGTGTTGGTTAATTATTGAGCTATATATAGTAAAATATATATACATATATTTTTTTATTCTGTTTTTCACAAAGGATCAATCTCTCATCTTTCCTTGCTTTGTTAATACATTCAGAAAATATTTATAATCATCTATTGTGTGTCAGGCGTTATTCTAGATACAACAGTGTTGAAGAGTCGGACACGACTGAGCGACTGAACTGAACTGAACTGAAATGAAACAAATTAAACTCAGTGTTTTCACAGGCTCACATTCTAGGTTATCAGTTCTCAACGTGTGGCCCCTGAAAAATATCTCAGAGTATCCAAAAGGTCAAAACATTTTATTAATAATGCTAAAGCATTATTTGACTTTTTTGGTGTGTTCACATTTGCCCTAATGGTACCAAAAAAATGGTGGGTTAAATTAAGTGCCTTAGCATGAATCAAGGTTGTGGTGCCAATTGCTAGAAGTTACTGTATTCTCCCCCACTGCACACTTGAAAGAAAAAAGAAACCAGTTTCCTTTAAGCAGTCATTTACAAAGCAATACAATTTATTCTTTGCATTATTATTAATAATAGTAAATAATATAATAATACATAATATAATAATAATTATTATTATTGAGCTTCCCTGGTAGCTCAGATGGTAAAGCATCTGCCTACAAGGCGGGAGACCTGGGTCAGGAAGATCCCCTGGAGAAGGAAATGGCAACCCACTCCAGCATTCTTGCCTGGAAAATCCCATGGATGGAGGAGCCTGGTGGGCTACAGTCCATGGGGTCTCAAAGAGTCGGACACGACTGAGCAACTTCACTTCACTCCACAAATTGTTAACTTTTATGTGCAATGGTTGTCTTGAGGAAATCACATGTGATTATTTGAACTGTATGCTAAACTAGTCAATTTTTTAAATGAAATCTCATCTTTCCTTGAAAGAACAGCTGAAAGATGAACTATGGTTTCCTAGACTTGAAAATGGGCAGACTTTTATTTTGGAAATGAGCCAAGTAATTCTGATACTTCCAGGAAAATAACTGGCAGTATTTGTTGCCAATGATACTTTCAAACAAAAAATAGAATTTTGAAAAAATCTGTATCTACCACTGTTAGTTTGATAGCTTCCCAAAACACAAAAATTCTGATGAGATTGGTGGCAATATTAGCAAATGTGATTTTTCAATGTTGTGTAATGAAGTGTGCCAACATTTGGAAGATCTCTATAGCTCAGTGAACTGTCTTCCGAATGACCAATGCATGATGCTACAAAATCATGCATATGTTAAAGATCCATTAAAGCTGTGAGACAGACATGAAATTTTAATGTAACAATATGAAAAGAACTTTTCAACATGTTTCAAATGTTCCAGTAACTTGATACTTCAGGCCTGGTTTTCTTTCAGAAAATAAACTTAGTAGTTCTCAGCCAAAGAAACAAACACATCCCCAGTTCTCATGTTTGGTAATTATAAAATTTTTAGTGAATATGAATACTAAGGTTTGTGATGTAAGAAGTGAAGTGTTTCCTCTATTTTAAAATGTATTTGGTTAAGTGAAATTTAGTAAGCTTGTGCTTACCTGCATTTTTTTTTTTTTGGAATGTAGAATATTAAGAAACAATCCTAAGTGACATAGAGACCGGAAAGGAGTAAAGCATCAACTGCAGACTTTCTTCAAATACTTAGAATGTAGTACTGGATGAAGCACAAGTTGGAATCAAGATTGCTGGCAGAAATATCAGATATGCAGATGATATCACTCTAATGGCAGAAAGTAAAGAGGAGCTAAAGAGCCTCTTGATGAGGGTGAAAGAGGAGGGTGAAAAAGCTGGCTTAAAACTCAACATTCAAAAACTAAGATCATGGCATCCAGCCCCATCACTTCATGGCGAATAGAAGGGGAAAAAGTGGAAACGGAGGCAGATTTTATTTTCTTGGACTCCAAAATCACTGTGGATGGTGACTACAGCCATGAAATTATAAGACATTTGCTCCTTGGAAGGAAAGCTATGACAAATCTAGACAGCGTATTAAAAAGCAGACATCACCTTGCCAACAAAGGTCTGTATGGTCAAAGCTATGACTTTTCTGGGCTTCCCTGGTGACTTAGATGGTAAAGAATCCACCTGCAGTACAGGAGACCTGGGGTTGATCCCTGGGTCGGGAGGATCCCCCCAAGAAGGGAATGGCTACCCACTCCAGTATTCTTGCCTGGAGAATGCCCTGGACAGAGGAGCCTGGTGGGCTACAGTCCCTGGGGTAGCAAAGAGTCGGACACGACTGAGCGACTAACACTTTCACCGTCATGTATTTTCCAGTAGTCATGTACAGATGTGAGTGTGGACCATAAAGAAGGCTGAGCACTGAAGAATTAGATGCTTCTGAATTGTGGTGCTGGAGAAGACTCTTGAGTGTCTCTTGGACTGTAAGGAGATCAAACCAGTCAATCCTTAAGAAAATCAACCCTGAATATTCGCTGGAAGGACTCATGCTGAAGCTCCAGTACACTGGCTACCTGATGCAAAGTGCCAACTCATTGGAGAAGACCCTGATGCTGATTGAGGGCAGGGGGAGAAGGGTGCAACAGAGGATGAGATGGCTGGACAGCATTACCAACTCAACAGGAATGAACCTAAGCAAACTCCTGGAGATAGTGAAGGACAGGGAAGCCTGGCGTGCTTAGGTCCAGAGTCAGACACAGCTTAGTGACCGAACAACAATAACTTGTATAACTGTGGTGAGCCAGTGAGAGGGGCCTGGCTGCCTGGAAACAAAAAAGTCATTGCTCTTTTTACATTTGTCCATTGAACTTATCAAAAGCATTGAGCAGAAAACACAGACACAGGTGATTCATTCTTCCAGTGTTCCTTCTTGGTGCTCTTTTTATAATATAGATGTGGTCATGTTTGGTTTCTCATTGTCTGACATTGTTTAGACAGTCCAGAATGTTAATCATATGGAGAATTCCTGATGTACATAATATATCCATAGTCCTGGATACATAATATATATTATATATGTGTAAATTTTATTTCTGAATCTTCTAGAACAAAATAGTCAAAACTTTTCTCAGGATAAATATTCAAAACATGAAAACTGTATTTTCAAGTATACAAATGGTGTGTTCATCATTGCTGAATTTTTGGAAATACTTTGTAGAATACATACTTGTCTTTTTCCTCTCTTTAAGCTTTGAGGTTTTTATCAAAGAGCCTGTCTGTGGGACCTCCTTGGTGGTCCAGTGGTGAAGACTCTGTGTTCCCAGTGCAAGGGGCCCAGGTTCAATGCTGGTCAGGACACTAGATCCCACGTTAGTAACTAAGATCTGGCACAGCCAAATAAGTAAATAAATAAATATAAAAAGTCTTGTTTGTGGCTTACATTTGAGATTTTGAAAGCAGTTTTTAATCCTAAGAATTAGTTTCTTGTGTTCCTTCTCAGACTAAGCACCAAAGTGTTAGTTGCTCATCATGGCAACCTACTCCAGTATTCCTGCTTGGAGAATCCCATGGACAGAGGAGCCTGGCAGGCTCCTAAGTCACACAGAGTCGGACACGTCGGAAGCCACTTTACACACACGCACACAAGTACACACACATCCAGCTCTTTGTGACCCCGTGGACTGTAGTCCATCAGGCTCCTCTGTCTATGGGATTCTACAGGCAAGAATACCAGAGTGGGTTGCCATTCCCTTCTCTAGCGGTTCCCGACCCAGGTATTGAACCCAGGTCTCCTGCATTGCTGGCAGATTCTTTACCATGTGAGCAACCAGGGAAGCCTAAACAGGAAGGCAAAACTAGGCTTTCTTCATCAACTATACCAATAAAAAATGTAATGGGGAAAAAAATTTCTTCACAGTTTTCCTTGGCAGAGTTTTCCTTTTCCCCTGTGTAGACCATTACTTAACTCTCTTGTGACATTTGTAAGTTTTTTGATACAGAAGAATTATTTGTGTAAGTTCTTGATGAATAAAATAAGTGTGTATGATTATTGAGATGATGACTGTTGCTTCTGACAGATATTTATTATAGTAATCCAGATATAACTATGCTAGTCACCTCAAATTACATAGGATACCTATTTCTGAAATGATAATGGTTCTAGCCGGATGATTTTTTTTTTAAAGTTCATTGATCTATTTTCAGACTTCATGCTGTAACTAGCCTTTAAGAAACTATTCCTTGTTGAATACTGTTTCAAAGAAAAATATCCTCAGATATACAAAAATATTATTACTCTTCACTTTTATAGCAACATATTTATGTCAGACTGGGTTTTCTTTATAAAACTCTACTAAAGCAACATATTGCATTCACAAAATAGGAAGATATGAGAATGTTTGATTATGTTAGATATTAATGAGATTTGAAAATGTGAAACAGGGACTTCCTTGGCAGTCCAGTGGTTAAACTGCCATTCCACTGTAGGGGGTGCGGGTTTGATCTTTGGTGGGGGAACTGAGATACTGNTCCACTGTAGGGGGTGTGGGTTTGATCTTTGGTGGGGGAACTGAGATACTGCATGCTTCACAGCAAGGCCAAAAATTAGGGAAAAAAAGTAAAACAATGCCACTGTTTTTGCATTTTTTCATAAAAATATGTTATATATGGTGATATTTAATGAATTTATCACTGTTATCTTAAATGCATTAAAAAGAAACAGCATTTAATCTTGTATACATGCATATCCTGTATACATATATATATGTATATATAATCTGATTTCTTTGGTTTCATCCATTTTTACTAAAAATTTTATTATGGAATATAAATATTACTCTTTATACTTTAAAATATTTACTATTTTTAGGAGCAAAATGGACAAGATGGGCTATCAAACAAAGCTCTATACTTTCTTTTTTATTTTTACTTAAAAAATTAATTTTTAAATTTGCAGATAATTGCTTTACTATATTGTGTTGGTTTCTGCCACCTATCAACACGAACCAGCCAAAGGTATATGTATGTCCCCTCCCTCTTGAACCTCCTTCCCACTTTCTACCTCACCCCACCCCATAGGTTGTTTTTTTAATCATCTCTTTCAGAGGGACAATTGTTATAGCTTTGTTTATATATATTTATATTGTTTTTAATATTTTTCTAAAATTTTATTTGTATACAACATTCACACTCTAAGGTAATTTTGTAGTTTTATACATTTGAACATCCAATAAAAATTTCAGATTCACGTATATTAATATATTTATTATATGCCATTGGAGAAGGAAATGTCAACCCACTCTAGTGTTCTTGCCTGGGAAATCCCATGGACCGAGGAGCCTGGAGAGCAGCAGTCCATGGGGGTCACAAAAGTCAGACATGGCTCAGGGACTAAACAACGAAAAACAAATATGCCATAGAGAAAGACAAAGACTTGCTATTAAATTATTCTTCTCACTATATTTCCATTTGCTGCAAAGAACAGTCTGGAATCTCTACTCCTTCCTTCTGTCAGTGTCATCAAACATATGGCTTGAAACCAAACATGTTGGACTAAGAAGGAAACTTTTAGACCAAAATCAAACATAACTGATTCCTCTGTCTTTTTCTTCTCTTCTTCTTTTATCAAAAAGCTAGATAAAGTATCCCATGAAGTTGTATCCCATCCCCTATTCCTTCTCTCTATCCCTTGGGACACCACTAAGTGGTCTCATTATTTTTCACTGGGATAAAAACCACTCTAGAATTATCTCACCCTACACCACTAAATTATACAACTAAAACAGCTCAAAAGGGAAAAAAGAACACTAAAATAATATAATAATCACTTTCTGTGTGCCAGGTGCTTTATATATAGTATTGTTAATCTCACAAGAACATACAAAGTGGGATTTATTAAATTATCCATTTGTCAGATGAGGAAAGTGTTAGTTGCTCAGTCATGTCCAACTCTTTGAGACCCCATGGACTACAGCCCACCAGGCTCCTTTGTCCATGAAATTCTCCAGGCAAGAATACTGGAGTGGGTTGCAGTTCCCTTCTTCAGGGAATGTGGAAACCAAGTTTCAAAATTCTGCTTGAGCTGATTACTAATAAGTGGTAGACGTGGAATTCAAGCCCAGGACTCTGTACCTCAGAGGTAATAAATGTGAACAGGACTTGAAATCAAGTACCCTGCTTTTTCCATTACACTGTGTACTTCACAGGTAACTGATGTTACTGCAAGTAATAATAATAGTTACAATATCAACAGAGTGAAAAAGCAACCACACAGTGGTTTGCAAATATCCACAAAGTAACTTACTAAGATCTTATTAGAATTGCATTGACTGTATAGATCAATGTTGAGTCTTTATAGATGAATGTTTGCAAAAGAAATATTTTGCAAATCATATATCAGGTAAGGGATTAATATTCAGAATATATAAAGAACTCCTAAAACTCATCAAAAAAATCCCCCCCAAACAATCCGATACAATAATCAGCAAAGGACTTGAATAGATATTTCTCCAAATAAGATAAATAAATGGCCAATAAGCACATTAAAAAAAGATCAACAACATTAATCACTGGGGCTTCCCTGGCGGCTCAGACGGTAAAGCGTCTGTCTGCAATGCAGGAGAACCGTGTTCGATCCCTGGGTTGCGAAGACCCCCTGGAGAAGGAAATGGCAGCCCACTCCAGTATTCTTGCCTGGAAAATCCCATGGACCGTGGAGCCTGGTAGGCTATGGTCCATGAGGTCGCAAAGAGTCGGACACGACTGAGCGACTTCACAAAGTACAAATTACAACTAAAATGAGATACCATTTCCCCCCCGATAGAACAGTTACTATCAAAAAACTAGAAAATAAAAAGTACTAGGAAGGATTTGGAGAGATTGGAACTCTTGGGTGTTGTTGGTGACAAAGTAAAGTGGTACAGCAGATGTGGAAAACATATGGTAGTTCCCCGCAAAATTAAAAATAGAATTACCATATGATCCAGCAATTGCATTTCTGGTTATGTACACAGAAGAATCGCAAGCAGGGTCTCAAAGAGATGTTTTGTGTCTATTTTCATAGCAGCATTATTCAAAACAGCTAAAACATGAAAGAAACCCAAGTGTCCAGTAACAGATGAATACATTCTATGTGAAATATACATACAATAGAGTACTATTCAGCCCTAACAGGGAAGAAAATTCTGACATATCCTACAACATGGATTAATCTGGACGACACTATGCTAAAGACACACACGCAAAAACAAATGCTACATGATTCTACTTCCATGTGGTACTTAGAGCAGTCAAACTCAGAGAAGCAGAGAGAGAACAGTGGTGGCCAGCAGCTGAGGAGAGAGTGGAATTAGGAGTTATAGAGTTTAAAGAAGAAATAGAACTTTCTTTGTTCACTGATGCCATGATTGTTTATACAGAAGATCTGAAATAATTGCAAAAAACATCTTTCTGGGACTAATAAGCAATTGTAGTAAAGCTGCAGGATATGAGTTTAAATACAGAAGTATATATGTACCCATAATGAACAAGTGGAATTTAAAATTTATAAAAATAGCACATACATTAGCATACCTCTAAAATGAAATGCTTAGGTATAAATCTAACAAAATATGTGAAACGTCTAGTTAAAAAAACTACAAATTTTTGATGAAAGAACTCAAAGACCTAAATACATGGAGAGATATTCTATATACATGGACAGGAAGACTCAACATTGATCTATAGAGTCAATGCAGTCCTAATAAGATCTTAGGAAGTTCCTTTGTGGATATCAACAATTGATTATAAATGTACACAGAGGCCATCCATGGTGGTCCGGTGGATAAGAATCCTCCTGCCAGTGCAGGGGATCTCTGCTGCAGGAAGATTCCACATGCTGTAGGGCTGCTAAGCCCTGTGTGCTGCACGGCTGCCTGTGTGCCTAGAGCTTGTGCTTTGCAACAAGAGAAGCTGCCACAATGAGAAGCCCGTGTACCACAGCGAGAGAGTAGCCCCTGCTCCCCAAAACTAGAGAAAGCCTGCTTGCAACAACGAAGACCCAGTGCAGCCAAAATAAATAAATGAAATAAAATTTAAGAAACTTAAATAAGTAAATAAATGTACACAGATAAAAGATCCAGAATAGCCAACACAATATTGAAGGAAAAGAAAAAAAAAAAATCAGAGGGCTGACACAACTTGAACTTAAAGCTTACTATAAACTACAGTAATCAAGATAGTGTGATATCAGCAAAAGGAAAGACGTGTAGATTGATGGAAGAGCCTAGAGAGCTCAGAATTAGATCTGTATAAATACAAGCAACTGGTCTTTTGAAACAACTGGATATTGATATATAAAAAATGAATCTAGACACAGACATTATACATTTTATGGAAGTTATCTAAAGTATAGATATCACAGACCTAACAGTAAAACACAAAACTGCAAAACTCCTGGAAGATAACACTGGAAAAAATCTATGTTACCTTAGGTATGGTGAGGACTTTTTAGATATAACACCTAAGGCAAAATCCATGAAAGAACTGATAAGCTGGCCTTCATTAAAATTAAAAGCTTCTCCTCTGCAAAAGACACTGTGAAGAGAAGGAGGAGACAAGCCGTAGAGTGGGAGAAAATATTTGTAAAAGGCAACTCTGTTAAAGGTCTTTTATCCAAAATATACGAAGAACTCTTACAACCCAACAACAATACAAAACTTGATTATAAATGGGCCAAAGATATGAAAAGACACCTTATTAAAATACAGTTACCAAACAATCATATGGAAAGATGCTCAACATCATATGTCATCGGGAACTTGAAAATTAAAACAAGATATCACTATACATCTATTAGAATAGTTAAAATTCAAAATACTGAGAACAACAAAACTTATCGAGGATATGGAGCAACAAGAACCCTGGTATATTGCTTGCCTGTGTGCTAAGTCACTTCAATCATGTCCAGCTCTCTGCAGGCCCATGAGCCCACCAGGATGCTCTGTCCATGGGATTGTCCTGATGAGCATACTGGAGTGGGTCGCCATTTCTTCCTCCGGGGGATCTTCCTGACCCACGTATCTTATGCCTCCTGCATTGGCAGGTGGGTTCTTTAACACTAGTGCCACCTGGAAAGCCCCGTACATTACCCACATGAATGAAAAGTAGTACAGGCACTCGGGAAACATTTGGTGGTGTCTTAAAAACTAAACATAATTTTACTGCAAAATCTAGCAGTCATGCTTTTGATATTTATCCAAAGGAGTTAAAAATTCACATTAACACAAAATCTGCACATGGATGTTTATATCAACTTTATCCATAATTGCCAAAACCTGGGAACATCCAATATGCCCTTTAGTTGGTAAACAAATAAATAAACTGGTACATCCAGAAAATGGAATATTATTTAGCACTGAAAAGGACTAATCAAACCAGGATAAGACAGAAAGGAAACTTTATCACATATTACTAAGTGAGAAAACTAATCTGGAATAGCTATATCTTATATGATTTCAACTATATGGCCTTCTAGAAAAGGCAAAACTATGGGGACAGTAAAGAGATAAGCGACTGCCTGGGGTTAGAGGGAGGAAAGTTTGGATAGGCAGAGCGCAGAGGAATTTTAGGGCCATTCTGTACAATACTGTAATTTTAGATACATGTCATTATACATTAGTCAAAACTTACAGAATGTGCAGCACCAGGAATGAATCTTACTGTAAATTACAGACTTTGGATGATAATAATTGTGTTAATTCTCCATTCCCTAGGATTTTTTTGCTGTTGCTGCTTATTGTAGTTGCTATTGGTTAGTGACTTTTCTAAACAGACTAATTCTATAGTCTGTTCTTTGCTTTATGTGGTCCCTGGAGTCTCTGTTATATTATCTTGCTGCTGCTGCTGCTGCTGCTAAGTCACTTCAGTCGTGTCCGACTCTGTGCGACCCCATAGACGGCAGCCCACCAGGCTCCCCCATCCCTGGGATTCTCCAGGCAAGAACACTGGAGTGGGTTGCCATTTTCTTCTCCAATGCATGAAACTGAAAAGTGAAAGGGAAGTCGCTCAGTCGTGTCCGACTCTTAGCGACCCCATGGACTGCAGCCCACCAGGCTCCTCCGTCCATGGGATTTTCCAGGCAAGAGTACTGGAGTGGAATGCCATTGCCTTCTCCGGTTATATTATCTTAGTGGTCAGCTAATGACTGGGCAGAGCTTCCTTGAATATATACGCACCTTAGAGATATTGCAGCTTTGGTTTCAGATCACTGCACTAAAGCAGATATCTCAAAAGAACTAGTCACAGACTTTGATTTCCAGTGCATATAAAAGTCATGCTTACAATACCCTGTAGTCTATTAATTATGCAATAGCATTAGGTCTAAAAAAACAAAAATGTACATACCTTAATTAAAAACCTTTATTGCTAAAAAATGCTAACCATCATCTGAGCCTTCAGGAAGTTGTAATATTTTTGCTGGTGCAGGTATACATGCTTACCTCAACGTTGGTGGCTGCTGACCTTTCGGAGAGGTGGTTGCTGAAGGCTGAGGTGGCTGTGGCAAAGTCTTAAAATAGGACAACAATGAAGTTTGCTACATTGATTGACTCTTCCTTTCATGAACAATTGCTCTGTGGCATGTAACGCTGTTTGATAGGATTTTACCCACAGCAGAACTTAAATAAGACTTAAAAGTCAAAGTTAATCCTTGAATCGTGGACAGCAGAATAAATGTGTTAGTAAGCACAACATTGTTGAAATCAATATTAATCTTCCCTGGTGGCCCAGTGGTTAAGACGTTTTGCTCCTTATGCAGGGAGCCTGGGTTTGATCCCTGGTCAGGGAACTAGATCCCACATGGCACAACTAAAGATTCTAAGTGCCGACTAAGAACCATCACAGCCAAATAAATAATGGGTGGTGGTGCTCAGTCATGTCCAACTCTTTGTGACCCCGTGAACTGTAGCCCAAAAACTCTTCTGTCCATGGGATTTCCCAGGCAAAAATACTGGGGTGGGTTGCCATTTCCTTCTCTGCTGGGGTCCAGCCCCCACAGGATCCAAGGGAACCTGAAGGAAAAACGGCGTCGGCGGATGATTTAGAGAGAGATAAGGAAAGAATGTTGTAGATAAGAAAATAGAGGAGAGAAAGAGGCTGATATTCCTTGGTTTACATAGAAAACCAGTAAAACTCCGAGATAAGGAGTTTGCCCTGTTCACGGAGGCCACAGGTGCCCTCCCGGTCTCCCGAGGGAGTGAAGACACAGAACGTCTTCCCGTTCAGGTCTTAGAAACCTGGGCAGACAAGTGAACGCAGGGAGCCTCTATGCTCCAAGGGATCAGCCTGAAAAAGAGAGGGACGGGGAGAGAGAGAGAATGATTGACATGGGGAGACCAAGTTGCTTTGGTGAGCGAGGGCCATTATTTTTATTTTCAAAAGGGTCTTTTATACATTTACTTGTACATAGAGGGAAATGAAAGATGCAGTCATACAGAGTCAGCCCAAACATTATATCTGTTTTGTCTTTATCAAAATCAGGATTTTTTTTTCTGCAAACCTTTCCCATGGACAATGTTGTGTACATTATCTTCTGGCCTTGGAGGCCTGTGGACATTTTATGACCCTCTTGATAAAGGCTGCTCAACCAGAAAACTTATTTTTCCTTGAAATGTTTTTTCTTTACATTTCTAATCTATGTCAGCCTCAGAAAATGCCAAACATAGTTACATTTCTCACAGAGCAAAGGTGCAGTGAGTTACAAGAAAGAACCAATTAGCTCAAAGATCTGATGTGGTTAAATTCAAGGCTACACTTGTTTTTCTTACATTCCAACTATGTTAACTAATGCACTCCCAGGTGCACAGTGGATAAGAGACATGGGAACTTAGCAACAAGCATTGGCCCAATAATGAAATCTTACAGCAGCACTACTCTAATAACTTTCAGCTCTTTAAAGGCTCTATGTTTTAGGCTTTCCATGCCTCTCACAGTTGGGAGGCTGTAAATAATCATATGCGTAGCTGCAAGAGTCTGGATATACCTGCCAAGCAAGCTAGAATGCTAACAGAGGGGATTTGATTTGAAATGTTCCTCTCATGTCTGGGAGACTTATTAGCTATAGCCCTAAGTTGATTTTCTCCAGAGAAAGGTGGTTGGGGATAGCCCCCTGTTAATGTCAGAGGAGTTGGTGAAAGTCATGAAATAGTAAAACAGACAGATTCTGGTTTTGGGGTAGATGCTCGAGAAAGCCTAAGGAGCCCTTTGAGTCCTGAAGCCTTGCTTAACAGTTCTCTTCCACATGACCTTGTCATGGGTGAGATCTCCCATGCTGGCTCCTGGCACTTCTCTAGGGGACTTTCCCTACCCAGGGATCGTACCTGAGTCTCTTGTATCTCCTGCATTGGCAAGCAGATTCTTTACCACTGCACCACCTGGGAAGCTTATAAAAATAAATAATAAGAATAAATTTAAATAAATTATAAGAATAAATAATTTTAAGAATTTGTTGAAAAAGAAAGAAAATAACATTAATCTCATTGTAAATCCATACCAGAGACTCTTGGATGACCAGGTTCATTGTCAATGAATGGAATATTTTCAAAGGAAACTCTTTTCTGAGCAGTAGCTCTTAACATTGGGCTTAAAATATTCAGTAAACCATGTTGTAAACAGATAGGCTGTCGTCCAGCCTTCGTTGTTCCATTTACAGAGTACAGGCAGAGTAGATTTAACATAATTCTTAAAGGTCTTAGGAGTTTCAGAATAGTAAGTGAGCATTGGCTTCAACTTAAAGTCACCAGCTGTGCTGGCCCCAGCACAAGAGTCAGCCTGTCCTTTGAAGTTTTGAAGGCAGACATTGACCTCTCTCTCTCTAGCTGTGGTAGTCCTCGATGGCATCTTCCTCCAATTTAAGGTTGTTTCATCTACATTGGGAGAAGGCAATGGCACCCCACTCCAGTACTGTTGCCTGGAAAATCCCATGGATGGAGGAACCTGGTAGGCTGCAGTCTGTGGGGTGGCTAGAGTCAGACATGACTGAGTGACTTCACTTTCACTTTTCACTTTCATGCATTGGAGAAGGAAATGGCAACCCACTCCAGTATTCTTGCCTGGAGAATCCCAGGGACGGGGAAGCCTGGTGGGCTGCTGTTTATGGGGTCGCACAGAGTTGGACACGACTGAAGCAACTTAGCAGCAGCAGCAGCATCTACATTGAAAGCCTGTTATTTTGTGTAACCACCTTCATTAATTATCTTAGATCTTGATGACTTGCTATAGCTTCTAGAACAGTCCTTGCTACTTCACCTTGTACTTTTATGTTATAGAGATGGCTTCTTTTTTTAAACCTTATGAACCAACCTCTTCCTGTGGTCATGTATGGATGTGAGAGTTGGACTGTGAAGAAGGCTGAGCACCAAAGAATTGATGCTTTTGAACTGTGGTGTTGGAGAAGACTCTTGAGAGTCCCTTGGACTGCAAGGAGATCCAACCAGTCCATTCTGAAGGAGATCAACCCTGGGATTTCTTTGGAGGGAATGATGCTAAAGCTGAACCTCCAGTACTTTTGCCACCTCATGCGAAGAGTTGACTCATTGGAAAAGACTCTGATGCTGGGAGGGATTGGGGGCAGGAGGAGAAGGGGACGACAGAGGATGAGATGGCTGGATGGCATCACTGACTCGATGGACGCAAGTCTGAGTGAACCCCGGGAGTTGGTGTGGACAGGGAGGCCTGGTGTGCTGCGATTCATTGGGTTGCAAAGAGTCGGACACGAGTGAGTGACTGAACTGAACTGAACCAACCTCAGCTAGCTTCAAACTTTTCTTCTGCAGCTTCCGTGCCTCTCTCAACCTTCATAGAGCTGAAGAGTTAGGGCTGTGCTCTGCATTAGGCTTTGGCTTAAGGGGACGTTGTGGATGGTTTGATTCACTAAAACTTTCTCCATATCAGCAATAAGGCTGTTTTGCTTTCTTATCACTCATGTATTCACTGGAGTAGCATTTTTAATTTCCTTATAAGAACTTTTCTTTGTATTCACAACTTGGGCAACTGGTTCAAGAGGCCTAGCTTTCACCCAGGCATGATTTCCTCACTAAGCTTAATCATTTCTAATTTTTTATTTAAATTGAGAGACATGTGAGGCTTCCTAGGTGGTGCAGTGGTAAAGAATCTGACAACCAAGGCAGGAGCTGCAGAAGGCACATGTTCAATCCTGGGTTGGGACAATCCCTTGAAGAAGGGAAAGGCAACCCGATCCCTTATTCTTATCTGGGAAATCCCATGGTCAGAGGAGCCTAGCAGGTTACAGTCCATGGGGTTGCAAAAAGTCAGACATGACTTAGTGACAAAGCCTTCCTTTCATTTGAAAACTTAGATGCCATCGTAGGGTCATTAACTGTCCTAATTTCAAAATTGTTGTCTCGGGGAAAAGGGAGGCCCTAGGAAAGGGAGAAGGACAGGGAACAGCTAGCTGATGGGACAGTCAAAACACACATAGCATTTATTGATTATGTTCTCTGCCTTATATGGGCATGGTTCATGGAGCCCCAAAACAATTAAAATAGTAACATCAAAGATCACTGGTCACAGCTCACTATAAGAAGCATAATAATAATGAGATGGTTTGAAAAATGGTGAGATTACTAAAATGTGACATCAGGGTGCCTTGTGCTCAGTCATGTCTGACTCTTTGTGACCCCATGAACTGTAACCTGGCAGGCTCCTCTGTCCATGGGATTTCTCAGGCAAGAGTACTGGAGTGGGTTGCCATTCCCTTCCCCAGGGGATCTTCCCGACACACAGAGACATGAAATGAGCAAATGCTATTGGAAAAATGGTGCTGGTAGACGTGCTTGATGGAGGGTTGCCACAAACCTTCCATTTGCAAAGAATATAATGTCTGCAAAGTGCAATAAAGTGAAACATAATAAGGTATGCCTGTACCTGGAACCAAACAATCTTCCAGCCTTTGCAGAGGACCCATAGGTGTTTATTGTGGCCTACTTTCAACACTAGCCTTAGAGCTGTAAAGTCAGTAGGAGGTGAGAGTTTCAGAGTTTTTTTTGGGTCTTTCTGAGCATGCATACAATCTTATGCATGCATTTGGCCTTTGACCTTCTCAAGACTTTGTCCTTACAGGACACTCATTTTCCTCACAAGCTTTTTGTTTGGTGTACTGTTTGCCCCAGTTATTAATGATCACCTTGGCAGCAGCAACCTAAGACAGTAGACTATAAGGATTTTCAACAAATACCCCTGGGAAGGAGCTTTAGTACTAGGCTAGTTGCTGTTGTTCTTGTGTAGTCACTAAGTTGTGTCTGACTCTTTTGCGACCCCATGGACTGTACCCCACCAGGCTCCTCTGTCTGTGGGATTTCCCAGGCAAGAATACTAGAATGGGTTGCCATTTTCTTTTCCAAAGGATCTTTCTGACCCAGGGATTGAGCCTGTGTCTACTGCACTGGCAGGTGGATTCTTTACCACTGAGCCACCAGGGAAGTTGGAGTTAGGCAAAATAGATATATGCCTTTGAGTCACCATTCTAGGGAGCCACGAGGCAGATCAGAACAGATAACTAATAACAACTCTTTACTCACTCTGGTACCAGAAATGCAGGCTGTTATTTTCCCAACTACCACTGATATAAGGAGTGGGTGATGGGACAGGAATCCCATTAGTACTTACTAAGAACTAGCTATTTTCCTTGAAAAAATATTTTTGTCAGGTTGTTGCAGGCCTCTGGCTAATTTCTAGAGTTCAAAGAAAGTTGATTCTGACAGTCTTTTGTCTAGTTTTCATTGTTCTTATGGAGGGGTGGAATTTGGAGTTCCTCATTTTACTATTTTCACTGATGTCACCTCAACCCATTTTAAACCTTGATAATAGCTAATATAGACACAAAACGCCCTATAGGAAACTAATAATTAAAAAAAAAATATTTGCTGTGATACAACTGACTAGAGAGTTCAATTTTGTGGCTAGGACTCAATTGTTGATGGAACCTCTATCTTTGACATCTTAAG
Source organism: Redunca redunca (assembly GCA_006410935.1). Taxonomy (NCBI): domain Eukaryota; kingdom Metazoa; phylum Chordata; class Mammalia; order Artiodactyla; family Bovidae; genus Redunca; species Redunca redunca. The sequence continues at coordinate 16,291 of SJYQ01095788.1, forward strand.
GAATCTAAGTTTATGGCAGCTGTGCAGCTAAGATGTCTAGAAAGAGTTTGTACAAGTGTTCTAGGCAAAACCAGTCCCTAAGAAGGTTTAGCCTAATATGACCCTCAACTTTTTGGATTCTTAAACTCTAAAGCATTACGTCCAATTCTCAGAAATGATTCATACCAACCAAACTCATAATAACCCTAATTTATAAATAATAATATCAACAAATTATTTCATAATGTGAACTGTTACTGGCAAGACAATCAACATCTGATCATTTTGGAGTCACTGTTTCCCAGTGTGTTTGTACCTTTGGAAGAGAGCAAGCTGAAAAACTGCTTGGCAAGCAGGGTAGGTAGAATAATGTTGTTGTTGTTTAGTTGCTAAGTTGTGTCTGACTCTTTTCAACCCCATGGACTGAGGAATGCCAGGCTTCCCTGTCCTTCACCATCTCCTGGAGTTTGGTCAAACTCATGTCCATCAGGTTGGCTATGCCATCCAACCATCTCATCCTCTGCTGCCCCTTCTCTTTTTGCCTTCAATCTTTCCCAGCAACAGGGTCTTTTCCAAAGTGTTGGCTCCACATCAGGTGGCCAAAGTATTGGAACTTCAGCTTCAGTTTCATCATTAGTCCTTCCAATGAACATTCATGATTGACTCCCTTTAGGATTGATTGGTTTGATTTCTTTGCAGTCCAAGGGGCTCTCAAGCATCTTCTCCAGCACCAAATTTGAAAGCATCAATTTTTTGGCACTCAGCCTTCCTTGGTGGCTCAGACGGTAGAGAATCTGCCTGCAATGCAGGAGACCCAGGGTTGATCCCTGGATCAGGAAGATCCCCTGGAGAAGGGAATGGCAGTCCATTCCAGTACTCTTGCCTAGAGAATTCTATGGACAGAGGAGCCTGGCGGGCTACAGTCCAGGGGGCTGCAAAGAGTTGGACATGACTGAGTGACTACATTTTTTTTCAGCCTTCTTTATGGTCCAACTCTCATATCCATACATGACTACTGGAAAAACCATAGCTTTGACTATATGCACATTTGTCAGCAAAGTGATATTTCTGCTTTTTATTTATAATATGCTATCTAAGTTTGTCATAGCTTTCCTTCTAAGGAGCAAGCGTCATTTAGTTTCATGGCTATAGTCACTGCCCACAGTGATTTTGGAGCCCAAGAAAAATGTCTGTCACTGCTTCTACTTTTTCCTCTTCTAATTGCTTAAAGTTATGAGACTGCATGCCATGATCTTAGTTTATTGAATGTTGAGTTTCAAATCAGCAGTTTCACTCTCCTCTTTCACCCTCATCAAGTCTCTTTAGTTCCTCTTCAATTTTTGCCATTAGAGTAGTATCATCTGCATATCTGAGGTTACTGATATTTCTCCCAGCAATCTTGATTCCAGCTTGTCGTTCATCCAGCCCAGCAATTCACACGATGTGCTCTGCATAGAAGTTAAATAAGTAGGGTAACAATATATACCCTTGTATATATCATACTCCTTTCCCAATTTGGAACCAGTCAGTAGTTCCATGTCTGGTTCTAATTATTGCTTCTTGACTTGCATACAGATTTCTCAGAAGACAGGTTAGGTGTTCTGGTATTCCTATCTCTTTGGGAATTTTCCACAGTTTGCTATGATCCACACAGTCAAAAGGCTTTAGTGTAGCCAATGAAGCAGAAGTAGATATTTTTCTGGAATTTCCTTGCTTTCTCCATGATCCAACAAATGACCATTTAATCTCTTGTTCCTCTGCCTTTTTCTAAACCCAGATTACACATCTGGAAGTTGTTGGTTCGTGTACTGTTGAAGCCTAACTTGAAGGATTTTGAGCATAATCTTACTAGCATGTGAAATAGGTGTAACTGCATGGAAGTCAGAACAATCTTTGGCATTGCCCCTCTTTGGAACTGGAATGAAAACTGACCTTTTCCAGTCCTGTGGCCACTGCTGAGTTTTCCATATTTGCTGACATATTGAGTGAAACACTTTAACAGGATTGTCCTTTAGGATTTTAAATAGCTCAGCTGGAATTCCATCACCTCCCCTAACTTTATTCATAATAATGCTTTCTGAGGCCCATTTGACGTCACATCCCAGAATGTCTGGCTCTAGGTAAGTGACCACATCATCGTGGTTATTCAGGTCATCAAGACCTCTTCTGTACAGTTCTTCTGTGTATTCTTGCCACCTCTTCTTAATCTCTTCTTCTGTTAGGTCCTCACCATTTCTGTCCTTTGTCATGCCCATTCTTGCATGAAATATTCCCTTGATATCTCCAATTTTCTTGAAGAGATCTCTAGTTATTCCTATGCTATTGTTTTCCTCTATTCCTTTCACCATTTATTTAAGAAGCCCTTCTTATCTCTCTTTGCTATTCTCTGGAACTCTTTATTCAGTTGGGTATATCTTTCCCTTTCTCCTTTGTCTTTCTCTTATTTTCTCAGCTATTTGTAAAGGCTCCTCAGACAACCACTTTACCATCTTGCGTTACTTTTTCTTTGGGGTGGTTTTGGTCACTGCTTCCTGTACACTGTTATGAACCTCTGCTAATAGTTCTTTAGGCACTCTGTCTACCAGATCTAATCCCTTGAATCTATTTGTCACCTCTACTGTATAATCATATGGGATTTGATTTAGGTCATACCTGAATGGCAACCCATTCCAGTATTCTTGCTGGAAAAATCCCGTGGACAGAGGAGACTGACAGGCTATAGTCCATGGGGTCGCAAAGAGTTGGACATGATTGAGCATGCACGCTGTTGTTGTTGTTGAATAGCCTAGTGGTTTCCCCTACTTTCTTCAACTTAAGCATGAATTTTGCAATAAGGAGCTGATGGTCTGAGAATAACATTGTTGGGTGTTATTGTAAAATATTTCTTCAAGATAGGGTACCAGGGAGAATGTCCATCTCTAACTCTGGGACTCATTTGTAAAATGTCAATTACTATCACTGCTTAAAAGTATTGGTGTTAGGATTAAGTGGAATTATACAGGTGTGTGAATCATGATTTCATTACAAATAACAGAAACAAATTCAGCTTTAGCTTAGAAACAAAGGAAAACTTCATGATTCACAGGATCCAAGGAATGACTGAACAACCAACCTATAGTACCTTCCTCTTTGTCCCTGTTCAGCTTTACTCTGTTAGTTCCGTCCCCTGCAACTGTAGCCTAGTTTCCTCCATATGATGAGGAACATGGTCATTGATAACTCCCAGGTTTTACATCTTAGAAGTTGGCTATCAGAGTCTACTTTTTTCCTCTTTCATTCTTACTTCCTATTAGGAAATATTTGGGTTATACCCTCAAGCCGGAAGAAATCAATCGTGGCCAAAGGATTGGGAACTTGAAAGAACATGCAATTTTCCCACAGGATCTACGGGGCTTAAGACAATAGAAGAAGGTGAAAGTGAAAGCCGCTCAGTTGTGTCCAACTCATTGCAACATGAATTCTCCAGGCCACAATACTGGAAAGATTCCCTTTCCCTTCTCTAGGGGATCTTCCCAACCCAGGGATCAAACCCAGGTCTCCCACATTGCAGGTGGATTCTCTACCAGTTGAGCTACCAGGGAAGCAAGACAATAGGAGAAAAGTGTGGCAAATTGTATTGTTGTCGTCGTTTAGTCACTAAGTTGTGTCCAAGTCTTTTGAAACCCCATGGACTGTAGCCCACCAGGCTCCTCTGTCCATGGAATTCCCCAGGCAAGAATACTGGAGTGGAGTGCCATGCCCTCCTCCAGGGGATCTTCTCTACTGAGGAACTGAACCTGAGTCTCTTGCATCTGCAGGATTGGCAGGCAGATTCTTCACCACTGAGCCACCTGGGAAACCCAATAACCTGGTGAAAGCTAACACAGGTCCCAGAAAAAGAGAGGGAAGATGCTGATTGATGAAACATTAAATTATTTAAAACAGTCCCTACAATATAGAATGCATTCAATAGAGACACCCCTGAGAAACATCAATAAATCCTAACTTTCTGGACTTCCCTGGTGGTCCAGTGGTTAAGAATCCACCTGCTAATGCAGGGGACACGGGTTTAACCCCTGGTCTGGGAAGATCCCACACGTCATGGTCAAAAGCCCATGAGCCATGATTCTTGAGCTCAAGGTCTAGAAACTGTGCTCTGCGACAAGAGAAGTCATCACAATGAGAAGCCCTCACACTGCAAGGAAGGGTAGCTCCCATTCACTGAAATTAGATAAAGTCCACATAGCAATAAAGACCCAGTGCGGCCAGGAAAAAAAAAAGAAAATCTAACTGTCCAACTCCCACTTTCAGTGAGTCACAAAAATTTCTCATTATAAAGGTAAATTACAATATACTGAGAAAACATAATTTATTCATATTCCTTGGATTCTATTTACTCTGTATGCTGCTACCCTAATTGGATTTAGGTGAGTCTCTGGCAGATAGGGTAGAACCAAGACTTCCTGGCCCAGGTATCTTTTCAGAGAAAACTCAGCTGCCTGCTAGCTCTTCCTGTGCTGTGTTTCTGTGCTGCTTTATTTGAGGTTGCAAGTACCTGGAAAAGAAAAGCAGATGTTTTTCAAGAATGTTTATGAAACTTCTGTTTTTAAGGTACACATTAACAGGACCCAAACTCTCTTGCATTTGCAGCCCACTTCTTGAAATTATGTACATGTCCTCTAGGATTTGCTTGGGCAAATCTTTATCCATGGGCATTGGAAACCCCTTGGTTTCTGCATTGAAGCCATTCCAGTTTTGTCAATTGCAACCCACTCCAGTACTCTTGCCTGGAAAATCCCAGGGACGGGGGAGCCTATTGGGCTGCCGTCTATGGTATGGGGTTGCACAGAGTTGGACACGACTGAAGTGAGTTAGCAGTAGCAGCTGGTCTTGGCAACTCATTGGAAGTGCAGTCTTAGCCACTGGGCCACCAGGATAGTCCCCATCAGACATTCAATGACTTCATTAATTCTAGCTGTTATTCAGAATGCTTCAGATAAAGAATGAATAAGGTATACTTCCTGAGTCCCAGGAACTCACTTTCTAGTCAAGAGGATAAACACATCACTTCACTTATACAATTGGTGCTTCCCTGGTGGCTCAGTGGTAAAGAATCCAGCTGCCAATGCAGGAGATGCAGGAGATTGGGAAGAGCCCCTGGCAAAGGGAATGGCAATGGTATTCTTGCCTAGAAAATCCCATGGACAGAGGTGCCTGGAAGGCTACAGTCCATGGGGTTGCAGAATTGGACACAACTTAGCGACTAAAACCAAAACCACATGTGCTAAAATTGAGTTATGGGTAGGTGACTATGAGAAATCAGAGAAAGAATACTTTTCCTGAATTAGCAATTTGGAGAAGTGGAGAATTTTGAACTAAGTAAAGATGATATGGAGTGAGCAGAGCATACTAAGATTGAACACATTATATAATGGGGGAGAGAACTACCTTAGCAAAAATGTGAATGAGGACAGTGAAGCAGGAAATGTTGGAGACTGAGGCTAGAGGGGTTAAGCGGGAGCCAAATCATGTAGCCTGGGCTTACTTAAGGAGCTTAGACTTAACCTTCCAGGGGAGTGGCTTCAAACTGGGCTCAACAAAGCCCCTTAGGCTTTGGAAGAGGGCATGGAAGGCCAACTGGGCGTCATAGCTTCGGTTCTGACGTCTAATTCAATGGGACCAGCTCAGTTAAGCTTTATCCCTCTGCTGCTCTGCTCAGTTGCTTAGTCATGTCCTACTCTTTATGACTCCTCTGTCCATGGGATTTTACAGGCAAGAATACTGGAGCGGATTGCCATTCCCTTCTCCAGGGAATATTCCTGACCCAGGGATGGAACTCGAGTCTCTTGAGTCTCCTGCATTGGCAGGCAGAGTCTTTACCACTAGCACCACATGGGAAGCCTCCTAACCATTATCCCATCATGTAAGGGGGATGGAGAGGGTATCTTTGGCTTGGAAAGCATGAGTCCTGAATAGTTTAAGCCAACTGCTCTGAAGACAGATCACAAGATGAGTTACTATTTCCCCAGAGCCTGAAATAATCTGGTTCACATCCAGTGAGTACCTTGCACAAAGACTAGGTTTTCCATCACAGAAGACGGAATCTTCTGTGATCATTACTTTCCACCAAGCTCAAAAAACCTGTGGGTTTGTCACCACAATTTAAGATCTATCCTTTATATTGCACCAAGAAAAACACTGTATTTGCTTCCTTTCCTAAACTCAATCGTGGGAGAAAACTGAATTAAGCCCTTACGGCTCTTAAGGCAGATGTCGGTTTATTTGGGAGGCAGTAGGAAGAGGAGGAAAGGCTTCTTGTCTCCTTTCCCTTCTCCCCCCTCCCCCCACCCCCATTATAGGTCTCCAGGTCCAAGTAAGACTCAAGTAACTGGCAGGTGCTACAGCTCCTTCTGGATGGAAGCCTCGCTCCTCTGAGAACCACGAGTTCCCCTCCAGAGGAAGCTGGAGTAAGAACAAGTAACTCTTGCTGCTAAGCTGCTAAGTTGCTTCAGTCGTGTCCGACTCTGTGCGACCCCGTGGACTGCAGCCTACCAGGCTCCTCCGTCCATGGGATTTTCCAGGCAAGAGTACTGGAATGGGTTGCCATTGCCTTCTCCATAACTCTTACTGAGGGCTTAACATGATCTGGGTACTATAACTGTGGGCTTCCCTGGTGGCTCGGAGAGTAAAGAATCTGCCCATGATGGGGAGACTCGGGTTCAATCCCTGAGTTGGGAAGAATCCCCTGGACAAAGGAATGGCTATCCACTCCAGCATTCTTGCCTGGAGAAATGCATGGACAGAGGAGCCTGGTGAGCTACAATCTGTGGGGTCACAAAGAATCAGGCCTGACTTAGAGACTAACACTACTACTACTACTATTAACTTATTTAATCGTTACAACAAAGCTAAGAGATAGGTACCGGATGATCCTCATTTTATGTATAAGGAAATTCAGGTCTAGAAGTTAGGTAACTTAACTTGTTCAAGATGCCTCAGTAGTAAATGGCAGGGCTAGGATTCAGATTCAGACAATAGCCTCCTGTTACGTGCCATGACAATCACTGAGCTAAAACATCTCTTTACAGAGAGCCTTTTGATGTAAAGGGTATAAAAAGCCAACACCAGAAAGCCTAGCCTGGGACCTGGGGCTGGCCTTTTTTGGGGCTGCTCTGGGCCTTCTTGCGGCATGGGCTTTTCTCTAGTTGTGGCGAGCGGAGGCTACTCTCTAGTTGCAGCGCACGGGCTTTTCATTGTGGTGCCTTCTCTCTCTCAGTCAGTGGTTGCAGCTCCCAGGCTCTAGAAGTGAAGAGAAGTTGCTCAGTCCTGTTCAACTCTTTGCGACCCAGTGGACTGTAGCCTCCCAGGCTCTTCCGTCCATGGGATTCTCCAAGCAAGAGTACTGGACTGGGTTGCCATTTTCTTCTCCAAGGTTGCTACAAAAAGAAGTCGAAACTGTGCCCTTATCAACTCATTTACTTCCACAGGTCTAAACTCTAATTGGGTCAACTATTTTATTTTGCTCAGGGAGGACACTATAAGTAGGCATTCTTGGGGCTTTTAGCTACTAAGGAACCCCAGATTTTTAATGCATTCTCAAATAGTACATTCTGAGTGTGGAATGTACAATCCACGCTTAGTACAATCTAGTACAATCTCAGTGTGGAAAGTTACACACTCAACATGACTCTTGCCTTTCCTCTCCTGAGGGAAACCTTTGATTAGAATTTAGAATTATTCTCCACACAACTTATTTGCTTAAAAAGTTTATAACACATAGCTCTAGGTGTTGGGGAGCCAATGAATTGTGAAATTTGCTTTTTAGATCATTTCAGCTACAGCAATGAAGATGAAAGATGAATTTAAGAGGTGCATGACTGAAGCCTGGGGGATGAGAGGCCATTATAACAGACAAGGGGAAAGATTAAAAAGATGAATGCAGGCAAGGGCAGCAAGCAATCAGAGGAGGGGGGAGGTTTTTTTTTTTTTTAATTTAGGAAGTCAAGAGGTAAAACTTGGTAATTTCACTGATTATCCTCCATTTGCTACAGAACCATTTTCTACCTTTCTTTGTCCTTCTCTGTACCCTGGAGGGTGACTCTCTGGACTGTGTCATCTAAGATTCCTTACTAGCTTGCTTTGGATTGGGTTCTGCTAGTAGGAGGCATCAATAAGAGATTGGTAGGTAGGGGGAGAAAAAGGTCAGGGAATTCTCTCCTCTGCTGACAGCGATACTTCTGGTTAGGTGGCCTCTCTTCCATACTTACAACTCTTTCTGGGTTCGGGTAATGTAGTCCTCTCCTTCTGCTTCTTCAGGACAAAGGATGGCAGTAACTTCCAGGTGTTGCAGGTCTCTGGACACCTCACAAGCTTTGCTGATTCCATGAACCTCCCTGACCTCTGTCAACAGTCTTTTGATTAAACTCTCTTTAATTGATAAGCCCTCTGAGTTTGCTCCTGCTGAGACCTGGACTAGTCATGATTGATGGGGAAGAGGGAGAGGAGAGCAAAGAGTTGAGGTGACTCCCAGGTTTAGATTTTTTTTCTCTAAGTGGATTTTTAGCATTTTTCTGAATGCTTTGTCAGGACATGCTCTATTCAGATTACTTGGAATCCATCTCTGGCACCAACCTTTTGGTTGGTATTTCCAGCAGGAGACTCAGGCAGATTCTCCAGAACCAAGCATGGTTGATACATGGATTTTCTCTTTCACGGCCTCTGAACACTGTTGTCACATTACTATAGGCCCCTGTACACTCAGATTCTCAACTCAGCATTGGTTTTGCCATTGTTAGTTTTACATCTAACTTTGAGTTCTAGATTTTGAAATGTACAGGGAACAATTAGAAAGGGTTATGTAAAACAACAGCAACAAGAATCCTAATTAAAGTAAAAGCTTTTTTAAAAATGGAAGAAACTGGGAATATTTAGCGAGAATCCATTAATGCAAATTTTAATAGCCAAGCAGTTGTACTATAGCTGTAGTGTTTTGTTGATTAAATTATAAAATTTTCTCTCCAACAAATAATTCAATATGATGAACATTTTATTTTTCATCATACAACAATCACTTCAACTCGAAAGAATTTAGTTGGCTCTTCACAATTCTTGTTAAGCCATAAACAAATTATATTCCCACTCCCCAAACTGCCTTTATGCCTATACTGCCTACACCACGTACTTTAAACACACCAGCAACCCTATAGAAGCCTTCCCCAAGGAACGGGAGAGTGAGATGAACTGGGAGAGTAAGACTGACATCTATAGACTGCTGCTGCTGCTGCTGTTGCTAAGTCGCTTCAGTCATGTCAGACTCTGTGCAACCCCATAGATGGCAGCCCGCCAGGCTCCCCCGTCCCTGGGATTCTCCAGGCAAGAACACTGGAGTGGGTTGCCATTTCCTTCTCTAATACATGAAAGTGAAAAGTGAAAGTAAAGTCGCTCAGTCGTGTCCAACTGTTAGCGACCCCATGGACTGCAGCCTACCAGGCTCCTCCGTCCATGGGATTTTCCAGGCAAGAGTACTGGAGTGGGGTGCCATTGCCTTCTCC
>SJYQ01095793.1:0-11047 GCA_006410935.1 Redunca redunca
TCCTTCTGTAACTCCTCACTGAGCCAACTACAAGGCTCTTCACAATCCACCTCTCGCGTATTTGTCCACCTCCACCTCTTTTATCATTTCCTTCAAATGTCTCTATATTCCAACCAAATCAAATAGCCTTTCCTGGCTTAATGTCTCTGTGCTATGCTTTGAGATTTACTTTCTACATCAAGAACTCCTACACATCCCTCAAGACCCAGCTAAAACATCACTTCCTTTGTAAATTCCTATTTCCTATTCCCAAATGGTTATTTCTTTTTTTTACAGTGCTTCCTATGTTATCTTGTTAAAGTATATTTGAAACCAAAGTGGCATATCACATAATAGCACATGTGGAAAACAGTCAAGAGAATGAAAAAAAAAAAGTTTAATGATCCATCATGTTCTGATCCTTTAAGGGTCACTTTCTGTACCACTCTGTATTAATATAAAATTATATTGAGGGACCCCTACATATGTACCACTCTTGTGGTTTGTACATTGTAAAATAACCATCTGTTTATATCTGTCACCCTGAAGGAAGAATCTGGCAAGGCACAGGTGGTCAAGAGAGTTCGCTGAAAAGGACCTCAAGCCTTTGTGATGGACCTGTCTCTGTTCCACTGAGCTGGTGCCACCTTACATCCAGTGAATATCAGGAATAAGCCTGGTTGCCCTCGTTGGCTCTGGCTTTGCTCCGCTTCCCCTCCAACCCCTACCCTCCGTCATTATTTCTAATTCAGAAAAGCAAGTAACTCTGTGGGCTACCAATCTCGTTATAGTTACCCCTGTCCCAGAACTACTAAGCTACTTTGCTCCCACAGAGCTCTTTCAGCCCCGGGGGAGAGCACAGCAGTCGCTCAAGACAGAGGGGGAGTTTTGACTGAAGACTGCCTTCTCATCAGACTGGACGGAGATGCTGAGGGAGGGAGAGCTGGGGTACAGGATGCCACAGGGTTGACTGATGGGAAGGAGGTCTGGTTTGTCAGGCATCCCAGCCTCAAAGTGAGAGAAAGGACAGGGACAAGGGAGTAAGAGGGTGGGAAGGCAGGGCGTGGAAGCCGGGACAGACACACCAGGTCCAGAGACCCTCCTATGCCTCATCTCCTTTGACTCCAACAGAGAAGGAAGTGTAACTTCCAGAAAGCAAAGGGAAGAAGCCGACTAAACAGCACAAACCAGACCCAGGCTGAGCCCAACGCCTCCCCATATCTATCAATTTGGTCTTGAACGAATTTTGTAGCTGTTTTATGCTCCACCAGGTGAAGACTGGTGTGCCAACCATGACACCCAGAGAAGCCACAAAGAGTCCTGACACATTCCTGAGGTATCCCTCCCCACATATAAACACCACCCGCGTGTGTCAGTGGGTGAATTCCAGCAGCTGTCTGGGTCTCTTGCACACACACACCACACACGCCTGAGTGCCAGGGCTGGGATGCAGGGCACTGCAGTGAGCTGCCTCTCAGCACCCTCTGGTCCAAGCATCATCACGGCACCAAGGCCCAGAAGTACAGGCTCCTGGGAAGAGACGAAGGATGGAGTCCAGCTCCCAGCAGCCAGCCACTCCCAGAGCTCTTCCAGGGCTGGTCCCACTCAGGCCTCACCCCACCCCCACCCCCTCAGCAAGAGCCTAGAGCTGAAGGGGCCTATTGTTGGGGCCTGGAGGTGGGGTGGGGAATGAAGCCAGCTGTGAACTGGAAAGCATTTACTCTGAGAGCAGGACTGCTCATCCCCCTGGGACCATGTCCACACCAGAACCCTAGGAACTAGGAATATCCAGCGCAGGGTGGACTGCTGAACTGGGAGAGGAGGAGTCCAAAGGTGGGAGTGAGAGAGATGTCAGGGACTATAAAATATTTTAAGGTACTTTAAATCCCACCCATTTTAGCCATAAAGAAACCGAGGCCCTGAGAGGGAAGGACCATGCCAGGTCTCAGGCGCCTTAGTAGCCGTCATAGGGAATGCATCCCTACGAGTCAGGGGAGATCAACAGTTCAGAGCAACAGTGATTCCCTTCTAACCATGAAGGGGTAGCCTGGCCAAGGTCAGGGGCCTGGGAGGAGAACCTGCCTCAGTGGGAGTCACAGCATCCAGGCGACAGGCAGAGACAGGGAGAACCCGGAGTTCTCACCTCCAGCAGAAGCCTGTGGCTCCCAGAACCTAGAGGTGCTGAAGGAGGGCCCAGACCAAACTTCTCAACAACCGCCCCTTCAGTCACTCACCACATACCCACTATGTGCTCACCCTGTGCTAGGTTTGGGGGAGTATGACGGAGAAGTCACAACCCGGGTCCTCAAAAAGACACTGTATGCAAGTTCTTTACTAAAAGCTTTTATTTTTTATTGCCTGAATAACCTTCCTCGTTACTACCCTACATTATCTTGGTTTTACAGATGAGGAAACTGAGGCTCTGGAGACATGACCAGGGTCGTGCAGGGAGTAACAGGTGAACCAGAATTCAGTCCATATACAACCGGACACGAAACAGCTTGGTCGGAGGGTTGGGGTTCATGGAAGGCAGAACTGGAATCCTATTTGTTTATATTTAACTGAATGAATTCACGGATCCTGGGAGGAAGTTTAAAGAGGGGACAGAGGTTTCAGCAAAAGACACATGGCACACATGCATGTAATTCCACTTCTTCCCAAAACCCTACCGAGGTGGCAACTGTCAAAAGAGAAACTTTCTGAATGGCAAACGTCCCTAAGGACAGGAAGAAGAGTAGAGGAGAAAAACCACAACAAAGCTTTAGAAGCCAGAAAGCGGATGAACCAGTGGCTATGGAGAGCTGACCTGAGAAAATCCCCAATCTCAGGGTGAAAAGTGCCTGACTGCCCCCCACAGAATCCTCAGAAGACCTAGGAACCAGCAGCCCCAGAAACCTCTAGAAGAGGAACAGGAGACATAGAGAAGTGCTAAAAATACGCAGGATTAGTTAAAAGCTGTTTAAGAAGCAGTAAGACCCCTCTGGACTCCCTCCCCAGTACAAAGCCACTGGGTGGCTGCCCTGGTACCACCCAGCAAAGTCGGGACTTTCCTTCAAAGGTAAACTGCCGGTCCCTGACTGGCACAGCAGGCTTGGCTGAGAGCTGGGTGCCGTGGCCCTAAAAAGGAGAGCACATAGAGATGTGGCGATTCTCATTCCCTTTCTCCCTTCCCTCCAGCAACGTGGAGCCAGGCCTCCATCTCCTAGCAGAAGACAGGGGTATCCTTTCCCGGGACCCTGATCAGCAAGAAAGATACAAAGAAACCAACCCTGGAAAGTGAAAGTGATGTAGCTCAGTCCTGTCAGACTCTGTGACCCCATGGACTGAGGAGCCTACCAGCCTACGAGGCTCCTCAGTCCATGGGATTTTCCAGGCAAGAGTCCTGGAGTGGGTTGCCATTTCCTTCTCCAGGGGATCTTCCCAACCCAGGGATCGAACCCAGGTCTCCTGCATTGTAGACAGACGCTTTACCATCTGAGCCACCAGGGAAGCCCTACCAACCCTGAAGCCCCCCTCAAACTGTCCAGCCAGGTCATCATACGAAGAGGCTCGGTCAACAAGACCACCCAGTGCTTGTAGTCAAGAGCAGACGACAAAAAAATTTTCAGACACCCAAGCAAAGCCTCTAACATGGAAGAAAGAAAAACACAGATAAAAAGAACTGAGAAGAAACAGACTACACAAGAGAAGAAAATTTCTGACAGAAAATGCTCATTAATATCCTGAGAGAGATGAGACGTTTTATCTTGTCTTCTTATACAAAACAAGGATATTATTTTTTTTAAACAAGGGGAATAAAAAATTACAAACAGGACAGGAGACATAAAAAATTCAACAGACCCATCACCACCTCTCCCAGCAGTCTTGCCCTGGCAGTAGGTGCTTATAAATTTGTTCAACAGATCTATTTGCAAATCTATTTGTTGAATAAATAACTGAGGTACTATTTCAAACTTTAATGCCCATACAGATCACCGGAGGATTCTTGTTAAAATGCAGGTTTAGATCCCACAGATATGGGGTGGGGCCTAAGTCCTGCATTTCTAGCGAGCTCCCAGTGATAATGTGCTGGTCCTTAGTCTACACTCTGAGAAGCAAGGGTCTCTGCTAAACGCTGGAGCAGTGGTTCTCTGCACTAGCTGTGTATTAAAAAATCACCTGGTGGGTAGGAATGTGTCAGTGTATGGGTCCCACCCACTGAGATTCTAAACTCGGTCTAAGTGAGATTTAGGCACCATGTTGTTAAGTCTCTTCAGATGAATCCAGACTGGGGTTGAGAACTGCTGCTCTGGAGAAAGCCTGTAATCGTGCTAATCATTGGTCCTGGCCAGAACAGTCATGTTTTCAAATATTCTCCCCCAATGACCCTGACCACTCTCAGAAGGCCCTTCTCATCATGGCCCTGAGCACCAGTTTACGGGACTACTTACTATGCCGATGATAATTCTTAACACTAAATCCTATTAATGTCAGTCGATGGAAAAACCACTCTACTAAATTTCTAAGAAATTCATTCTGAAAATTTCTTCCTTAGATTCACACACTTCTCTTAATTTTTCTAATTAAAAAAAATCTGAGTCTTAAAATGTTAGCAAATTAAGTCCTTTAAAAAAAAAAGGTGTTTTTTGTTTTTAGTGAAATATTGATACTTCCCTAGCCAAAAATCCTAACCCATTCTTCTAATATGTCTATTAAAACTTAAGGTGAATTTAGTAGTTTTCTGTCTATCTCATCCATGCCATGGGATAAAATAACATCAACAGACATTTTCTGATATCAAAATTGCTAAAATCACAACGGAAGGGATGGAGGAGAAAGTACAGGGACTTGCCACAATGGAGAGCAAAAGTCTACACCAAAGCTACATAATTAAAGAATACTGGAGATGAAGAAAAGACGCTATAAACTTCTGGACAAGGGGACAAGACAAGGATCGGGAATGACTTTAGACATCAATGTTAACTCTGGAACTTAACAGCAATGTTTTTAAGATTCCAGAGCAACTGCCAGCCTGAAAGTGAAAGTCGCTCAGTCGTGTCCAACCCTTTGTGACTCCATGGACTGTATGCGACCCCATGGACTATACAGTCCATGGAATTCTTCAGGCCAGAATACTGGCATGGGTAGCCTTTCCCTTCTCCAGGGGATCTTCCCAACCCAGGGATCAAACCCAGGTCTCCCAAATTTCAGGCGGATTCTTTACCAGCTGAGCACAAGGGAAACCCAAGAACACTGGAGTGGGTAGCCTATCCCTTTTTCAGCAGATCTTCCCAACCCAGGAATCGAACCAGGGTCTCCTGCATTGCAGGCAGATTCTTTACCAACTGAGCTATCAGGGAAGCCCATTTCCAGCCTAGATCTCTATATTCAGTAATTAAGTGACTTGAGTATCAGACTGGCAAGGTCTCAGAATAACCTACCACTCTTTCACCCTCCTCTTGGGAAGCTATTGAACGATGTGCTATACCAAACTAGAGAATAAACCAACAAAGGGGAAGACAGGAAATGGGAAATGCAACACAGAAAGGCAGTGATGGAAATGGAGAGCCCAGGAGGACGCTAAGCATCAGTGATAGAGAGCAATTAATCCATGCCGTCAGAGCACAAGGTCTGAAAGAGACTTCTTCAGAAAGGTGAATTTGATAGAATTCTTAACAGAATTGACATCCTGAGAAATTTAGACAGCTAGTGGAGAGTCTAACTGAAAGGTACATAGCTGCTGCTGCTGCTAAGTTGCTTCAGTCATGTCTGATTCTGTGCGACCCCATAGATGGCAGCCCACCAGGCTCCCCTGCCCCTGGGATTCTCCAGGCAAGAACACTGGAGTGGGTTGCCATTTCCTTCTCCAATGCATGAAAGTGAAAAGTGAAAGTGAAGTCCCTCAGTCGTGTCCAATTCTTAGCGACCCCATGGACTGCAGCCCACCAGGCCCGCCTTCCATGGGATTTTCCAGGCAAGAGTACTGGAGTGGGGTGCCATTGCCTTCTCTGGAAAGGTACATAGAAAACTAAGCAAACAAGAAAAGTCAACTCCAGGATAAACAAAAAGGTGTGCAGGAAAGGAAAAGTCACAGTTTACTACATCATACTAAAAACAATGAATAGTACAGACTGACAAAAAATGAGATACATCCAGAATGGATGGATTGGAAGATGGGAAGAGTAGAGGGTGGTAATGAGAGAATTAAAGTAAAATCCCCATCTTTGGCCAAGACAGAACAATATAGATCAGACTTATCCTCCTGACAGAAACAACAGAAAAATGGACAAAATATACAAAACGGTTTTGAAGACACCGTATATCAAGATACAAAGACCAGGAGACAGGAAAAGAGGAAGTCATCCCTATGGTTGAGTTTCCAGGCTACAGAACAGGGAACTAAAAGCCCACAGATTCAAGAAGCTCAATGACTCAAACACAAGACACAAGAAGAAAACCGTATCATTGCACATCATAACCAAATTGCTCAAAGTCAGTGATAACATCTCAAAAAGTAGTTGGGAAAGGCAAGGGAGACATGCTACATACAGGGGACAAAGATGACAACAAATTTCTTGCAGAAAACAATGGAATGAGAGGACAGAGGCACTGTGTCATTAAAACTAGTGATTTAGAATTCTATTCCATTGAAAATATCTTTTTAAAATAAAGACTAAATAAACTGTTTAAATATATAAAAGCTGAAAGAATTCAATACCAGCAGACCTGCACTACAATAAATGTTAAAAGAAATCCTTCAGACACAAGAAAAATAATACCATATAGAAATGTGTGTGTGTGAAAGTTGCTGTTATGTTCAACTCTGTGCAACCCCATGGACTGTTGCCCACCAGGCTCCTCTATCCACAGGATTTCCCAGGCAAGAATACTGGACTGGGTTGACACTTCCTTCTCCAATAGAGAAACATAGATTTATGCAAAGAAATGAAGAGTACTGGAAATGGCAACTACATGGGTTAAATAGTTAACGTATTTTTCTTACTGTTCAAAATACTTTAAAAGATAAATTAACTGTTTAAACAAAAATTATACCATTGCTGCGTGGGGGGTGACACATGCATAAATAAAATTTCTGATAATAATTGCATAAAGGAAAGAAAAAGTGAAAATGTACTATTTTATGGTTCTTACATCACTTGAAGGCAGACTATAATAAATTAAAGATGTATATCATGAATCCTGCAGACATTACAAGGAAAGAAAACTATCCTCATAAAAATAGATGCAAAAAATCTTCACAAATTCTTCAGAAAACAGAATTCAGCAACAGAAAGAATAATCATCATGACCCAATGGAGCTTGTCTCAGGAATGCAAGGTTGATTTAGTATTTGAAAAAAATTAATGCATGACAATTCCACACATTAACTAAAAAAGAAAACCCTATGATCATTTTGATAAACACAGAAAAAGGCATTTGACAAAATCCAACATCCATTTCTATGGATTTTCTATTAAAAATCCCAGTAAAATAAAAATAGAAGGGAGCTTCTTCAAACTGATAAAGATCATACATGAAAAACTTAAACTATTCATAATGGTGAAATGGAACACTCTCCCCTGAAGATCAGGAATAATATATCCAATCTTCCACTTAATATTATACCAGAGGATTAGCCAGTGCAATTGGGCAAGAAAAAGAAATAACAGACATAAAGATCAGAAAGGAAGTAAAACTGCCTGTGCTACCAGATGACATGACAGTCTATGTCTAAAATCCAATGGAAGCTACAAAAAAGCTACTGGAACAAGTCTGTTTAGCAAGGTGGGAGGATGTAAGTATGTAATATTCAGAAGTAAAAAACTGGAAATTGAAATTTAAAAAACAACACCATCTTACACCAACATTGCTGGCAACAGCAAAAGGTTGTAACAATCATTGATTGATGAATAAATGAAATGTAATATAGTCATACAACGGATGACTATTCAGCCTTAAAAGAAAAATTCTGACACATGCTACAACATGGATTAACCTTGAATACATTATGATAAATCAAAAAAGCCAGTCACAAAAGGACAAATACTGTATGAGGTTATTTAGAGTAGTCAAATTCATAGGGACAGAAAGTAGAATGCGATTGCCAGGGGATGAGGTAGAAAGAGGAATACAGGGGTTGATTAATAGGTACAGAGTTTCAGTTCTGCAAGATAAAAAAAAAGTTCTGGAGACGGATGAGAGCAATGGTTGCACAACAATATAAATGTCCCTAACCCTACTGAACTATACACTTAAAAATGGTTAACATGGTAAATTTTCTGTTGTGTATATTTTACTACAGTTAAGGTAGGTACATTTTTAAACAAAATGCTAAATTCCATTAAAAATGCCATTTATAACAACATCAAAAATATGCAATACTTAAGGATACATCTGACAAAAGATTTAAAAGGTTTGTACACTGTAAACTACAAAACATTGGTGAAACTCAAAAATATAAATAAATACTGAGGTACACATTGTGCATGGGTCAGGTTCAATATTCTAAGGTATCAATTCTAAATAAACAGAAATATACATTGTTCATGGGTTAGGTTCAATATTGCTAAGATATCAATTCTCCCCAAATTGGTCTATAGAGTCAATGCAATTCCAGCAGGCTATTTTGTAGAAATTAACAAATGTTTCTAAAATACAAATGTACAACAAACCCAGAATAACTACAGCAATTCTGAAAAGGATGAACAAAGTTCAAGATCTTTCCGTGATTTCAAGACTTATAATAAAATCTAGTGATCAAGATAATGTGGTCCTGGGATAAAGATAGAAAAGTTAGATCAATGGAACAAAAAAAAATTCACAATCAGATCTACACATACACAACTGATTTTCAATAAAGGTACAAAGACAACTCCATGGAGAAACAAGTCTATTCAAAAAATTCTGGTGAACAACTGGACTTCCACATGCAAAAAACTGAACACCCTGCACCATACACTAACCCAAGAACTAAACCCAAATAGACCATAGACCTAAATGTAAAATCCGTAACTATAAAAGTTATAGGAGAAAACTATCGTGCTTTCGGTTAGGCAGAGTTCTTAAGACACCACAAGCAAAATCCATAAGAGAACACATTACTAAATTGAAGTTCATTAAAATTTAAAACTTTGGCTCTTTGAAAGACACAGTTAGAATCAAAATGCAAACCAAAGCCTGGAAGAAAATATTTTCAAATCATTTATCCCGTAAAAGGCTTGAATCCAGAATACAAAAGAACACCCAAAACTTAGAACGGAAAAAAAACCCACACAATTAAAATATGGGTAAACAATTTGAACAGACACATCACCAAAGATAAACAGATGGCAAATAAGCACATGAAAAGATGCTCAACATTAGTCATTACAGAAACGCAAATTAAAACCAAAATGAGATACTATTACAGACCTATTAGTGTGTCTAAATTTAAAGAGACTGACAAAATGCTGACAAAGTAGCAAACTAGAACTTTCATACACAGCTGGTGGGGATGTAAAATGGTACAACCACTGTGGAAAGCAGTCTGGCACTTTGTTAAAAAGTGAAATGTACATCTACCATATGCTCCAACTATTCCAGTCCTAAGGATTTATCCAAGAGAAATAAGTGTGTGTCCATACAAATACTTATACAAATGTTCTTAATAGTTTTACTGTAATAACCAAAAACTGAAAACAACCCATCAGGAGGTTAATGGATAAAGAGACTGTGGTATGCACATACAAAGGAATACTACTCAGCAATAAAAAGGGATAAGCAATTGATACACACAAGAACATGGATGAATCTCAAGATAATTATGCTGACTTAAAGAAAGCCAAGCCAAAACAAACAAACAAAAATACTGTACGATTCCATTTACATAAATTTTAGCTAATGTGAACCAATGCGTAGTGACAGAAAGCAGACCACTGTTACCTAGGGAAGGGGGATGGCAAAGGAGGGATAGGATGAATGGATTACAAAAAACTTGACGGGGAGTTTGAAAATAATGGGTATATTCGTTATCTTGATTGTGGTGGTAGTTTTACAGGTATATACAAATGTTAAAACTTATTAAATTATGTCTTAAATATGTTCCAATATGTTCCTCAATAAAGCTGTTATTAACAACAAAAAAGCATTTCATCTTCCAGAATAAAACATAGGGCAGGGGAATAATCATGGACTTCAGGGACACAGGAAAAGGTCTGGAAGTGCCAACCCCTCCTATCTAATATCTACTCCCATGGCTCCTAGGAAGGTGGACGCTAGGCTGGCAAAGGGTCTGAGCCCTCTGCACTGAGGACGCTGCCGGGAAAACAGCAGTCCACCTCATAGAGGAGGAAACTGAAGCCCAGAGACATGATCTTGCCTCAGAGGGTTACACAGCTAGGAAATGGTTTAAACCCAGACCTGCCAAAGTCCTCTTTCTCTTCATCTACCACAAATTCAAGAATCAACCTGAAAAAGGGTAAAGGTGTGCGCCTGTGTGTCTGTGTTCAGAACAATTCTCTCCACCGAAACCAGAGAGCCAGAACCAGTCTGGCCATCCCAAAAGAGCCAGACTCCTTGGGCACAGCAGCTGAACTTCCGGTGCCTGAGTGCTTGTGGTGGCAGGATGACAGGCAGGCGTGGGATGAAGCTGACAGTCAAGTCTGGGTTTGCATGGGGAGCAGGCTAACCGGCTCCTCCAGCGGAGTCCCAGCAGCTGCCTGCCGAGGATGCCACCACCACTCCCCATGCCTGACAGAAAAGGACTATCTCCACCCAGTCCGGTTGGGACAGGGGTTCTGGGGGCCATCTGACTCAGAGCCACTCCCTGGGCTGGGGCAGAGATGGGTCTTGGCGACGGTCCTGAGATAGGCAGCAATTTTGCACCCACCTCTGCCTGAGGGCTAGAGAAGCAAGAACCCACACAGTGCCAGGCAAGAGATGAACATCCCTAAGAGGATGAGGCCCACAGATGAACCACCAGGTCCCTATGGGGCAGGAATGAACAGCCTGGCACCCAGACCATGAGAGAGTCAGAAGGAAGCCAAATTCAGCCCCCACCTCTGCAAGCCCTACCTCTAAGCTGGGCTAGAAGCTGGCCCTGGCTGGTACA